>JAACNH010001282.1:0-86058 GCA_019447015.1 Hymenochirus boettgeri
GGTACACAGCGCTGTACATTATAACAATACAGATTATACAGTATGTACGTATATGTTTATTTATATAGCGACACTTGGGGACTCCACTGTAACATATAACAATACAGATTATACAGTATGTATGTATATGTTTATTTATATAGCGCCACTTGGGTACACAGCGCTGTACATTATAACAATACAGATTATACAGTACGTATATGTTTATTTATATAGCGCCACTTGGGGACACAGCGCTGTACAATATAGAATTCAAAAATTCATGCAAGGGGGACTAAATAAATACATAAATATATGAATAAGTATGAGCATCATGAAATATACAAGTGCTTGAAACATGTAACATGAGGAAAGAGGTCCCTGCCCCGTAGAGCTTAAAATCTAATTAAGTGGGTAACATACAGATACATAGGAAAGGGTGGAAGTGCTAAAGTAGTAACTGATGCAGTGTGAACAGTCCTATGCTGTACTGTGCTCAGAGAGATAGGATGAGAGATTTAAACTTGTTTATTGAGGTTTCTTGACGTGGAGAAAGGGGAATAGAATTCCAGAGGACGGGGGCCAGAAGAGAAAAAGGTTTAAGGCGAGAGGAAGCAGTGTGAGTGGGGGTCTGTATAGGAGATGGTTCTGTGATGGGTACAGGGTACGGACAGGGACATATGGGGACACTAGAGAGAAAGGTATAATGTGGAGGAAGCAGTGTGAGTGGGGGGTCTGTATAGGAGATGGTTCTGTGATGGGTACAGGGTACGGACAGGGACATATGGGGACACTAGAGAGAAAGGTATAAGGTGGGATGAAGCAGTGTGAGTGGGGGTCTGTATAGGAGATGGTTCTGTGATGGGACAGTAGGGATCATGGGGATATTTTAATAAAGATATTTCAGATTAAGAGAAAGGTTTGAATAGGATATTGTGTGTAATTGTGTTAAATATATGGAGGGTTCGTTTGTAAAGGTTTTCATTCATCCAGGTCATGGTATATCTGTAATATTCATTCATCCAGGTCACGGTATATCTGTAATATTCATCCATCCAGGTCACGGTATATCTGTAATATTCATCCATCCAGGTCACGATATATCTGTAATATTCATTCATCCAGGTCAAGGTATATCTGTAATATTCATTCATCCAGGTCACGGTATATCTGTAATATTCATTCATCCAGGTCAAGGTATATCTGTAATATTCATTCATCCAGGTCATGGTATATCTGTAATATTCATTCATCCAGGTCACGGTATATCTGTAATGGTATGGGAAAATATAGTAACAACCCTCTGCTGGCCCCATAATGTCAGTGGGTGTATAAGTTTTTTCATCTCAAAACATTCCCCCATCTGTTTGCATAAAGCCTTCTGGTCCCCTAGTTCTTTTAATGTTAAAGGGAATCTCCACAGGAAATAAAAAAATTTGGTATTTATTTTATTGAGAACGGATGTAAAGGACTGTGGTCCTTACCCCGGTTCTTCAATAAAACCTGCCGGAGCCATGAGAGAAGGTAGTGTACTTACCCGGTGACTCGCTCCTTCGCCACGTCGTCTGACAGTCCTGATGGACTCGTATTGTATGCCACTCGCACGTGCTCATGCAACATAGAAGACTGATTTCGGTCGGGACTGTCCAGACTACCTTTCTCTCCCTCGGCCCTGCAGTTTTTAATTGGAGACCAGAGGTAGACAAAGCTCTTTACCTCCCGTTCTTCAATAACTAAATGGCAATTTTTTTTTTCTTTTGCCAGTGGAAGTTCCCTAAAGTCCACTGGCTAGACAATGCTCTGTGAGATTTACTACAGACAGTATTTGTCAGGGTGTGATTAGTGACTAGCACCTCCTGATCTGAGGAATACACAACTACCATGTGTCTCTCTGACTTAAACACACCAAAAATATCTAGTCAATAAAAGGGCCTAAAGTTAAAAGTATAAAAAACAATAAGAAAAAAAAATCTAATTCTAAGCTATACTCCTACATTTGTCCCATCCTAGTGCTTTGCAGTGAGCGCTCAGCTCCGGACATAGTACCCTTGGTGTGTGGCCCAGCCTAATAAAACACCACAGTAACGTAACGACGGTAAACTTTGATCTGCAATGTGTCTGCAATGTGTCCCTGTGTTGTTGCATAGGGGTTGGCAGCAATGGTACCACTATGCATTAAATCACACACTGCTACATGAAGGTGTCCCACCCAATTCTGTACATTGACACTGGGCATACGTCAGTAGTTCAGTTCCTGTCCTTGTTTCGCTCCCGGTTCCGGCTTCTAAATCCCGGAGAGGAGAGACGGACTGACCCTCAACGGCTCCGCTCTTCGTTCTGTGGATATTCAACGATTCTCTATTTCTCCTCTTCTCTCACGTTTAGCCATTAAAAGAGCGATAGTCAAGGACACTTGTAGGAATCCTTATAGCCCATTACGCTGACTAGAGAAATATTTTATCAAGGCTTTATGTTATTTTACACTCCTGGGTTGACTATTATTGAGTTCCCTGAATTTAATGCTGAGCTGTCCTACTTGTTTAGAGAAAGTTTTCCAACTGCAAATAAACTTATTCTTAACGATTCTTTCCCGATCTAGAACTCGTAACGAGGAAGTTTAAAGTTTTCCACCGGAGTGTAAAGGTCATCAAATCAGTTCTTGTACCTTTAAATTCATTTAATTTGGTTCACTCTGCCCCCTCACTGTGTTTGAAACCAGCCAATGAAATGTGTTTCTTGCATAACTATTCTCAGCCTTGGACCCAGAATTGGGGGGCGGAGAAGACCGGACCCAGCGAGTGCCCTTTTAGGGTGGTACACCCACCTACTGACCATCCTTTCCATTCCATGGAAGCCCTACTTCTTAAAGGGTAACTATAGTCAAAAACTAATTTTGATCAATCAATCAATAATGTTAGTTTTACAGTCATACATGCATGCAAAAACACATCCCCCCAGCCGACACAGTACACACCCTACTGACTACCACGCCCAGTGATAATAATGTGCTGATATTGCATAAAACATCAAGACATTGTCACAAAATGGAAATTGGATTTTAGATGGCCCTTGCAATTTGATTACACAGTGCCTCAAAGAGTTAAATTGACTCTATTGGACTATATTCTTCACTTTCGCTATTTGTTGTTATTATTTTATCTTAAATGGCATTTTGTAAAAGTTACTTTCTGTGTTGCTCAGAAATCATTAAAGAGGAATGTTTCACCTTTCAAAACAAAAACTTTCAATCAGGCTTTGTATAATATGTGTGTATTTTATATAGCGCCACTTGGGGCGCACGCTGTAACATTCTACAATACAGATTATCCAGTGTGGTAATTATATGTTTATTTATATAGCGCCACTTGGGACACAGCGCTGTACAGTTAGAACAATACAGATTAATACAGTATTTCTGTATATGTTTATTTATATAAGCGCCACGCCACTTGGGTCACAGATCTGTACATTATAACATAGCGATTAGCCTTATGTCTTATTGTTTATTTATATAAGCTCCCATACTTTGGGGACGCAGCACTGTACATTATAACACTACAGATTATACGTATATATGTATATGTTTTTATTTATATGCGCCACTTTGGGGCACACAGCGCTGTCATAATCACACTACAGATTATACAGTATGTATCTATATGTTTTATTTATATAGCGCCACTACTTGGGGAACAGCGCTGTACATTATAACAATACATATTATACAGTAATATAGTATAATGTTTATTTATATGCAGCGCCACTTGGGACACAAGGGCGGTACATTAAACACTACAGATTATACAGTATGTATGTATATGTTTATTTATTAGCCCCACTTTGGTACCAGCGCGTACCTTATACCATACAGATTATACAGTGTGTAAATGTATATGTTTTTATTGTATATAGCGCCACTTGGTACCACGCTGTACTATTATACATACAGATTATACAGTAGTTCTGTCTATTTTATTTATATACGCCACTTGGGTACACAGCGCTGTACATTTAACAATAACAGAATTATACGTATGTATGTATATGTTTATTTATTAGCGCCATTGGGGTACCCATCGCTGTAACATTATAACATACAGATTATACTATGATGTATATGTTTAGATAGCTGTACTTATAACAATACAGATATACATATGTCATGTATATGTTTATTTATATAGAGCCACTTGGGTAACAGCGCTGTACATTATAACCAAACAGATTAATCAGTATGTAACGTATATGTTTATTTATATAGCCCCCACTTGGGACACAGCGCTGTACATTATACCTACAGATTACAGTGTGTATGTATATTTTATTTCATATACGGCGGCCACTTGTGTTCCAGCGCTGTACCTTATAACAATACAGATTATAGCAGTGTGCATGTATATTTATAGAAAAGCCCACTTGGGTACACAGCGCTGTACATTATAAACAATACAGATTATAACAGTATGTATGTATATTTTTATTTATATAGCGCCACTTGGTGTCCCATCGATGTACAAGTTTTATACCAATAACAAGATTAATACATATGTATGTATAGGTTTATTTATATAGCTCACTTGGGGATGCCAGCGCTGTAAATTTCACAATACAGCTTATCAGTATGTATGTATCTGTTTATTTATAGTAGCGCCACTGTGGGGACGCAGAGCTGCCTTAAAACATAACCGATTTACCTATGTATGTAATGTTTATTTATATAGCGCCACTTGTGACGCACCGCTGTACTTTTAACAATACAATTAAAACAGTATGTATGTATAGGTTTATTTATAACGCCACTTGGGGACACAGTGCTGTACATTATAACAAACAGATTAATACGGTATGTATGTATATGTTTATTATATAGCGGGCCACTTTGGTACAACAAGCGCTGATACTTTAACTATACAGATTATACAGTATGCCCCTGTAACTGTTATTTACATAGCGCCACATAGGGACCCAGTGCTGTACATTATACAATAACAGTTCATTACAGTTTATTTATACCTTTTTATTTAATATAGCGCCACTTGGGGCCACAGCGCTTGTAACAATTATACACAATACAGATGTACGATATTTATGTATATGTTTATTTATATATAGCTCCACTTGGTGTGCAGCAACTGTACATTAAACAATTACAGATTATAACAGTATGTAGGTAGATGTTTATTTATATAGCGCCACTTGGGGACACAGTTCTGTACATTATAACAATACAGATATTGTTAATGTAATGTATTGTTTATTTATATAGCGCCACTTTGGGTACACAGCGCTGTCACATATAACTATCCAGATTATACAGTAGCATGTATATGGTTATTTACACAAGCGCCACTATGGGGCCACGTGCTGTAACATTATAACAACAGATTCTACAGTATTACTGTAATGTTTAATTTTATAGCGTCCACTTGGGGACCCAGCGCGGGACATTATAAAAATACGATTGTCCAGTATTTTATGGATATGTTGATTTATATAGCTTCCACTTGGGGTGCAGAGCACTGTCATTATAACAATACAGATATACAGTATGTATGTCCTATGTTTATTTATATAGCTCCACTGGGACGCATCGTGCACATATAACAATCAGATGAAACAGTATGTGTGTTATGTTTCTTTATAGACGCCACTGGGGACGCAGAGCTGTACATTATAACACTACAAGAATACAGTATGTATGTTATGTTTTTATTTATATAGCGCCACTTGGGGACCAAGCGCTGTACATATAAAAACCCAATACAGATTATACATTATGATGTACTATGTTTTATTTATATAGCGCCACTTGGGGGCACATCGCTGTAACATTATAACAATACAATTATACCCTATGTTGCATATGATTTATTTATATAGCGCCCTGGGTACACCGCGCTGTACATTATAACAATACAGATTATACAGTCGTAATGTAATTGTTTATTTATATCGCGCCACTTGGGTACACATCGCTGTAATTAAATACAATACCGATTATACAGTATTTATGTATATGTTTATATAGACTGTAACGATTGTAACAATACAGATTATACAGTATGTATGTTTGTTTTTTTATTTATATAGCGGCCATCTTGGGTACACAGCGCTGTACATTAATAACATACAGATTATACCAGAATGTATGTATATGTTTATTTTATAGCGCCACTTGGGGACACAAGCGCGTACTTATAACCATACAGATTAGTAAACAGTATGTATGTTATGTTTTTGTTTATCTAGCGGCCACTTGGGGACCAGACAGCGCTTTAGATTATAACAATACAGATTATAACAGTAATGTAACTGTATATGTTTTATTTTATATAGCTCACTTGGGGACCCACGCGCTGTAACATTATAACTATACAGATTATACAATATGTATTGTTTATTTATAGCGCCACTTGGGGACACAGCGCTGTACATTATAACCAATACAGAGTATACATAGGTATGTATATGTTTTTTATTTAGCCCTCACTTGGGGACACAGCGCTGTACAATTTGTAAACAATAACAGAGTATACGTATGTATAGTTTATTTATTAGCGCCACTTGGGGACGCACGGCTGTACCATTGATAACAATCAGATTATCCGTATGTCTGTAATATGTTTTATTTTATAGCACCACTTGGGGACACAGGCTGTAACATTATACAATACAGATTATACGTATGTTTATATGTTTATTTATTATATAGCCCCTTGGGGACACAGCGCCTGTACATTATAACAATACAGATTATCCGTATGTATATGTTTATTTTTATAGCGCCACTTTGTGACGCAGCGCTGTACATTAATAACATACAGATTATACGGTATGTATTGTAATTTTATTTATATATCGCCACTGGGTACCCAGCGCTGTACATTATAAACACGACAGATTATACAGTATGTATGTATATGTTTTTTATATAGCGCCACTTTGGGTAACACAGGCTGTACAGGTAACCATACGATTATACATTACTTATATGTTTATTTAGATAGCGCCACTTGGGGACACAGCGCTGTACAATATAGAATTCAAAATTCATAGCAAGGGGGACTAAATCAATACATAAATATATGAATAAGTAGAGCATCAGAAATATACAATGCTTAAAACCAATGTAACATGAGGACCTATGTCCCTGCCCCGTAGACTTAAAAATCTAATTAAGTGGGTACATACAGATACTAGGAAATGGTGGAAGTGCTAAGTAGTAACTGATTCAGTGTAACTTCCTATGCTGTAACTGTGCGCAGAGAAGATAGGAATGAGACAGTTAACTTGTTTTATTGAGGTTTCTTGACGTGGAGAAGGGATAGAATTCCAGAGGACTGGCCAAAAGAAAACGTTTTCAAGGCGAGAGGAACTGTTGCTTGGGGGTCGGATAGGATAATGGTTCTGTGATGGGGACAGGGTAACTGACGGACATATGGGGACACTAGAGAGAAAGGTATAGTGGATGGAATCATGTGAAGGTGGGGGTCTGGTATAGGAGATGGTTCTGTGAAGGGTATCAAGGGTACGACAGGGACATATTGGGACACTATAGAGAAAGGTATAAGGTGGAGGAAGCAGTGGGTGGAGTTGGGGGTCTGTATAGGAGATGGTTCGTGGATGGGTACAGTGTACTTCACGGACTATGGGGACACTAGAGAGAACGGTTTAAGGTGGAGGAAGCGTGGTGGATGGGGGTCGTATAGAGATTGTTCTTGATGGGTACAGGGACGGCCAGGGACATAATGGGGACACTAAGAGAGGTATAAGGTGGGATAAGCATGGTGAGTGGGGGTCTGTATATGGGAGGATGGTTTCTGTTATTGGTTACCGGGTACGGACAGGAAGCATATGGGGGGGACACTAGAAGAGAAAGGTATAAGGTGGGAGGAAGCAGTGTGAAGTGGGGGTCCTGTATAGGAGATGGTTCTGTGATGGGTACAGGGTACGGACAGGGACAGATGGGGACACTAGAGAGAAAGGTATATGTTGAGGAAGCAGTTTGAGTGGGGGGTCTGTATAGGGAGATGGTTCTGTGATGGGTACGGGTACGGACAAGGGACATTATGGGGACACTAAAGGAAGGTATAAGAAGGTGGAGGAACAGTGTGAGTGGGGGTCTGATAGATATGGTTCCTGTTGATGGGTACAGGGTTACGGACCAGGGACTATGGGGACACTAGAGAGAAGGTATACGGCGAGAGGAGGCATTGTGAGTGGGGGTCTGTACAGAGATGGTTCTTGATGAGATGAGCGGAGGTAACGGACAGGTACATATGTGGACACTAGAGAGAAAGGTTTAAGGTGGGAGGAAGCAGTGTGAGTGGGGGGTCTACATAAGAGATGGTTCTGTAATGAGCGGAGGGTACTGGCAGGAACATATGGGGACACTAGAGGAAATATAAGATTGAGCAGCAGAGCGATGGGATTTAAATGTTGAAGGATTTTGTAGATATTACGTATTTAAAAATGGTGACCAGGTAAGATGTGCGGCCAGAGGAGATTTTAATTTCCAGATTGTTAGAGAGCGAGACCAATTCGTGCGGCAGATTAAGGTTGGCTGAAAACGGAGAAAGATGGGAAGCAGACGACCTTGAAAGCATAAGGTTACAATAGTCCCTCTGGCGTGAAGGATGAGAGCCTGGTGAAGCATAGCAGTTAGTCGGAGGAGAAAGAAAATCTACGGATTTCCGCAATGTTACAAAGAAAAAGTTTTGGCAACATATTTAATGTGATTGGAAAAGGTAAGAGCGGGTCAATAATCTCCCTAACAACGTCCGACTGAATAGGGTAAATGGGGTGTTTTCTACGAAATGGAAAAACAGGGATAGGACCATGTTTAGTTGGAGGACATGATTGTTCGGTTTAAATCAGGTTTAGTTTGAGACAACGATCGTGCGCCATCCATGATGAGACAGCAACGGAGACAGTCGGAGATGCCGTGATTGGGCGTCAGACCAAGCGTGGATGTGTGGGGGGGATCATTTGCGTAATCATCGGCGTCAGATGGGAAGTTAAAGCCAATGAAGCTATGACTTCCCCGGTAAATGGTCTATAGGGACTATTATAGTATAGGGTCCAAGAACATACCCTCGTGACCCCAACACTAAGATGAACCAGAAGAGATGTTTTATATATCTAGAGGACACAGAGTAGTTTTCTTTGCTCCTTTGTGGAGCGGTCGGATCGTGCCAGGATGGCAACTTAACGGATGCCAAGGAGGATGATATAATTTGCATTAGGATTGAATGATTCAACCGCGTCAAAGCAAGGAGAGGTCGATAAGGATAGAATGAAAAGTGGACCTTTGGCTTGGCCTAGCCTGAAGTCATTCACAACTTTTTTTTTTTTGCAACAGGGCCGTCTCCGTGGATGGCCAGGACGAAACCTGATTGCAAGGGGTCCCAGTAAGTTTTAGAGAAATGCGATAATTATCGATCCGGGAGAAGACGAGACGTATCCATTAGCTTGGAGGATCATCGGTAGGAGAGAGACCCGGCGGTCTTTAGCAAGATATAGTGTCAAGGGAGGCTTTTTTTTGATATGGGTTTCACGTGGGCATGTTTAAAGGAGGAAGGGAAATTGCCAGATGACAGTGATCTATGACTGCTGAATCACAAACAATGATGACTGCTGTTTCACCTGCGCCGTCTCTACTGCAGCATGCTCATTTTCATTAAAACTCATTGAGAAGAGGAGAAAAGCAGATACCTTTCCCATAAAAAAGAAGAAGATAAGAATAGAAACTTAATTAATATCTGTTACAAATGGTTATCAATTTTTTTGTTTTAAGGTGTACAAATTCCAATTCAGTGTTACTGGGTTGAATCTTGGAATTAAATGGATGACATAAGTTGATAAAAGTTTTCCACCAGGGTTAGTGAGGTTTCAAATATGTGTAAATTCCTATGGATTCCATATAGGACACCTGCTTAGAATCTGAAATTCCTGGGTCTCGGCCTCACTAGGAGTAAACCACAAATTTGGATGGTGGGAATCATGGGGGTAATAATAACATTGTGGTATAAAGGGATAATCCGTTTTGTATTTTTGTAACAAGTACGTGTCAGGGGAACCACACTGAGCATACCCAGTGTCAGTGGCAAAGGGGCTGGAATATAATCAGTTTAGGATACTCTGCTGTTATGGACTATTAGACATCAGTCCTTACAACGCCAGTTTTATCTAAAAGTTGAAGGCTCTGCATTGTGAATGTCCCCTGTGACTTTGTGGCAGGGATTTTGATCCTAGATAATTGCCTGCTTCCCCCCCCTCTCTCAGTTCTGCTTCCTGGCTAGGGGTTTTATCGCTTCCAATGTGAGTGAAAGTGGGCTTTTCTGAAAAGAACTAAGAATTTTTTACTGGTTAATTACAGCTCAGTTAATATTTTATTTTCTATGGATTGGCCAGGAATTTCCATAGAATGGCATAGGAAAGTTTCAATTAGAATTTGTATAACGTGCAGGGGGTGGGGATTCGGATTAGTTTGGGTTTTTTTAATGGATGGTCCCAGTAGGAGAGATTTATTCCGTTATACGTTCTCCTCCGATGGACCCACAATATGAACCTGCTATTTTAATAAGAGACATTATTATTTATTGTAGTCAAGCAGGTCACCTATGGGACCATAGGGCAGTTGACAGTAGGGATCATGGGGATATTTAATAAGATATTTCAGCTTAAGGGAAGGTTTGGCATGTGTATTGTGTGTAATTGTGTTATATAGAGGGTTCGCTGTTGAAGGTCTCATTTCATTCCAGTCATGGTAATAATCTGTTTATTTAATTACGACTCTGGTGGTCCCTGTGACCCACCTCAATGTTATTCCAGCCGAGCCAGTGTTTCAGTGATTCCTGAATATTTTGTAATAGATGGAACTTTCTTTTAAGAGCGCCAGTTATCCAAATTGCCGTATTGCTGAAAAGCAAATCACTACGCCCTCCTGTCACAGATAACGCATTTATAGCTTAAGGCCAAAAGTGCAGTAAATAACTTAAATGCGTCTGGTTTGTAAAGTGCTCATTATGCAGCCCAGTATATCTCTCTATTAAATCCAATGTTAGTTGCTTCTATAAGCAGGGACACGGGTGGAAGAGGGAAGAATTGTTTGACAGGGAATTTTAATACAAATGAAGATTATTTTACTGGTGCCTCTCACACTCATTACTACGCACGATAACTGAGTAATTAAAACCGTGTCTCGGAGATGTCCATCCATGGAAGTCTGGGTAACAAAGTCTTAACAATTGATAGAATTATGGGTTTTCACGGCGGATATGTAAATCTTTCTATATCGACTATTTAACCAGAGATACACTGATCTACAAGCCTGCCCCTCCTGTATCCCCCCTTCAGAGCAGATTAAATGGTGTAAACTATGTTCTATATCTGTTGTTATCATTAGATAACTGGACTTGAAATGTAGTTCTTGAAGACGTTTCGCAGTCATCCGACTGGCTTTCTCATTCAGATGACTTGGTACAAAATCTGTGGCATTATGTACCCGGAAAATCCCAATTACATATCCACAGCCAGGTGTTAAGGGTGTGATTAGATAGTGGCTAAGAGGTGTTATAGAACGCCAGAGTAAGGTGTTAACAACAGCATTGTACATGGCAGACAGTTGGTGTCGAACCCCCCCACCTCTATTTAGGCTGGTTTCTTTTATTTTCCACATAAATGCCTCCTTACCACCTCTCTTGACCAGTCACGTTCCTCTCGCCAGTATGTTAACATTACAATCTTCAAAGGTATGTCCTTTACCTTTAAGATGTAGATAACACGGCTGAGTCCTGACCCGAGGAATTGGCTCTCTCTGTGCTGGCACCATCGTTGATGCAGTTGCTGTTTTGGTCTCCCCCACATACCAAATTCAGAGCATTCTCACTGCACTGCACCGCATATATGATGTCGCTTTTCTTTGTGTTTTGGTATTGGGTCTTTCGGATGTACCAATTGCTGCCTCAGTTTGTTGTTTCGGTTTAAAGCAGACAGGGTACGATGTTTTTTTTTGAAAATTCTTCTTAATTTCTCGGAGACCCCTGCTACATATGGGATGACCCCTGTTCTTCTCCTGTCTTTGCTTTTTCCCCTTCACTGTTGGTTTTTGTGTTCTTTCTTTCCTTCTACTTCTCTTCTTTGACAAAGGCCCAGTCTGGTACCCACAGTTTTAAGGGCTCCTCTGAGATGTTTCATTTCTTTAGCCTTCGCTCTGTGCTAGTGGGGATGTTCTCGGCTCTGTGTTGCAGGGTTCTGATTACCCCCCAGCTTGTGATCTAAGGGTGGTGGGAGTCAAACATCAAATACTGATCTGTGGTGTGTTGGTTTTCTGTAAACCTCTACTTTCCAGTTTAACAATTTTCCTTAACTTCTCCAGCAGTCCCAGAAAGCCAGTTGTTGATTTGTACCCTTCCCTTGTGAAATTTAATGTTTTTGTCCACACCGCATTAATGTGTTGCTGTGAAAGCTTGTACTTTTCCTCTGGTGGATTTTACCCAGGTGTCATCAACATATCGAACCAGTGGCTGGGTGCTATGCCCTTAAAGGTATTAGACGCCTGTGTGTCTACCTCCTCCCTCCTCCATGTAAAGGTTGGCCACAATAGGTGAACTGGAGATCCCATAGCACATCCTGTTTTTGCTTATAGAACTTATCCCTGTATTTGAATAGGTGGTATTCAGGCACAAGTCCAACAGGAACACAACCTGTTCGGGTTGAGATCAGTCTGCTGGTAAGAGTGCTGTCTTTGGCCCAGCCGTTTTCTCACCATGTCACACAGCCTCCTTGGTGGGTATGTTTTTCGCCAGTCGGATGACTAGCGAACGTCTTCAGAACTACATTTCAAGTCCAGTTGATCTAATTGAATACAACAGATATAACACTGACCTGGAATGAATGAGAACCTTCACAGCACTATGTTCTATAAACCATACAAAGCATAGGCTGGTATTAAAGGAGAACTAACGTCAAAATGAAAGTTTTTCTTCATAGGATATTATTAAAGCTGAAAGACCAGCTAACATAAATGGAGGTTATTTATAGATGACCGTATCCCTTAATAATAAGATGGCTTTTTCTAGTCAAGCAGAAAATAATATGCAGATTATAACTGTGTCTAATGTTCGATAGCTTGCAAGTCCTAATATCCATTACTTTACTTCCCACTTCCCTAAACAAGGCAGGGGGAACAGAACTAGATACAATGTAACCAATAACAATAAGTGACATTTCTTTCCTTCCAGTAGCATTACACTGAATAGATTTGTTCTGCAAGAAGGAGAAAATTCCCACTTATCTCTTATGTGACAAACAGCCCCAGTGTGATGGGAAGATTAAATGAGCACGTTCCACACATCTCTGTCTCTGACATTGCAGGGTGGGAGCTGCCACACTTGCTGCTCTCATCATACACAATCCTATTCCTGTTTCCTGTTAATTGACATCACTCTGAGTAAACCTCCAACACACAGAAGGGCCCTCGTTCTGCTAAGGGCCGGGCTGCCTTCTCATTAACCTGCACTCTGTCATGAGTTATATCCCCGTGTTCCATGTGACAGAGAATCACAGAACCTTCACCTTCATCCTCCCCCTCTGATTCCTGAATAAATCATCATTTCATATAGGGTATACTTACCTTTAATCCTAGTGTCACACATTCTGTATAGAATACTTTACCTTTAATCCTAGTGTCCACACATTACTGTATGAGGAATACTTTACCTTAATCCTAGTGTCACACTTACTGTATGAACAATACTTACCTTATCCTAGTGTCACACATTACTGTATGAGGAATACTTTACCTTTAATCCTAGTGTCACACATTAACTGTATGAGGAATACTTTGCCTTTAATCCTAGTGTCACACATTACTGTATGTAGGATACTTTGCCTTTAATCCTAGTGTCACACATTACTGTATGAGGATTACTTTGCCTTTAATCCTAGTGTCACACATTACCGTATGGAATACTTTGCCTTTAATCCTAGTGTCACACATTACCGTTATGAGAAATACTTTGCCTTTAATCCTAGTGTCACACATTACCGGTTGAGGAATACTTGCCTTTATCCTAGTGTCACACACATTACCTGTATAGGGAATACTTTGCCTTTAATCCTAGTGTCACACTTACCGTAATGAGGAAACTTTGCCTTTAATCCTAGTGTCACACATTACCGTGTGATGAGAATACTTTGCCTTTAATCCTAGTGTCACACATTACCGTATGAGGAATACTTTGCCTTAATCCTAGTGTCACACATTACGTATGAGGAATACTTTGCCTTATCCTAGTGTACACATTACCGTATGAGAATACTTTACCTTTAATCCTGTGTCACACATTCCGTATGAGAATACTTTACCTTTACCTAGTGTCACACATTACCGTATGAGATACTTTACCTTTAATCCTAGTGTCACACATTACTGTAGAGGAATACTTTACCTTTAATCCTAGTGTCACACATTACTGTTATGAGGATACTTTCCTTTAATCCTAGTGCACACATTACTGTATGAGGAATACTTTACCTTAATCCTAGTGTCACACATTAACGTATGAGGAATACTTTGCCTTTAATCCTAGTGTCACACATTACTGTATGAGGAATACTTTACCTTTAATCCTAGTGTCACACATTACTGTATGAGGAATACTTTACCTTTAATCCTAGTGTCACACATTACTGTATGAGGAATACTTTGCCTTTAATCCTAGTGTCACACATTACTGTATGAGGAATACTTTGCCTTAAATCCTAGTGTCACACATTACTGTATGGGGAATACTTTCCTTTACCTAGTGTCACACATTACTGTATGAGGAATCCTTTATTCCTTATCCTAGTGTCACACATTACTGTATGAGGAATACTTACCTTTAATCCTAGTGTCACACTACGTATGAGGAATACTTTCCTTTAATCCTAGTGTCACACATTACTGTATGAGGAATCTTTACCTTTAATCCTAGTGTCACACATTACTGTATGAGGATACTTACCTTTAATCCTATGTCACACATTACTGTTAGAATACTTTCCTTTAATCCTATGTCACACATTACTGTAGGGAATACTTTACCTTTAATCCTAGTGTCACCCATTACTGTATGAGAATACTTGCCTTTATCCTGTGTCACATTACTGTATGAGGAAACTACCTTTAATCCTAGTGTCACACATTACTGTATGAGAAATACTTTGCCTTTAATCTAGTGTCACACATACTGTATGAGGACTTTACCTTTAATCCTAGTGTCACACATTACTGTATGAGGAATACTTTGCCTTAATCCTAGTGTCACACATTACTGTATGAGGAATACTTTACCTTTAATCCTAGTGTCACACATTACTGTATGAGGATACTTTACCTTTAATCCTAGTGTCACACATTACTGTATGAGGTATACTTTACCTTTAATCCTAGTGCCACACTACTGATGAGGAATACTTTCCTTTAATCCTATGTCACACATTACTGTATGAGATACTTTACCTTTAATCCAGTGTCACACATTACTGTATGAGGATACTTTGCCTTTAATCCTAGTGTCACACATTACTGTATGAGGAATCTTTTGCCTTTAATCCTAGTGTCACACATTACTGTATGAGGTAACTTACCTTTAATCCTAGTGTCACACATTACTGTATGAGGAATACTTTCCTTTAATCCAGTGTCACACATTACTGTATGAGGAATACTTTCCTTAATCCTAGTGTCACATTACTGTATGAGGATACTTGTCCTTTAATCCTAGTGTCCACATTACTGTATGAGGAATACTTTACCTTTAACCTAGTGTCCACACATACTGTATGAGATACTTTGCTTTAATCCTAGTGTCACACATTACTGTTTGAGAATACTTTGCCTTTAAATCCTAGTTCACACTTACTGTATGAGAATACTTTGCCTTTAATCCTAGTTCACACATTACTGTATGAGGAATACTTTTCCTTAATCCTAGTGTCACACATTACTGTATGAGGATAACTTTACCTTTAATCCTAGTGTCACACATTACTGTATGGAATACTTTGCCTTTAATCCTAGTGTCACACATTACTGTATGAGGAATACTTTCCTTTAATCCTAGTGTCACACCTATACTGTTATGAGGATACTTTGCCTTAATCCAGTGTCACACATTACTGTATGAGGAATACTTACCTTATCCTAGTGTCACCATTACTGTATGAGGAATACTTTCCTTTAATCCTAGTGTCACACATGCCTGTATGAGAATACTTTTGCCTTAATCCGTGTTCCACATTACTGTTGAGGAATCTTTCCTTTAACCTAGTGTCACACATTACTGTATGAGGAATCCTTTACCTTAATCCTAGTGTCACACATTACTGTATGAGGAAATTTACCTTTAATCCTAGTGTCACACATTACTGTATGAGGAATACTTTACTTTTATCCTAGTGGTACACACATTACTGTATGAGGAAACTTTACCTTTAATCCTAGTGTCACACATTACTGTATGAGGAATACTTTACCTTTAATCCTAGTGTCCACATTACTGTAGAGAATACTTTACCTTTAATCCTATTGTCCCACATTACTGTATGAGGAATACTTTACCTTAATCCTAGTGTCACCATTACTGTATGAGGATACTTTGCCTTTAATCCTAGTGTCACACATTACTGTATGAGGAATACTTTACCTTTAATCCTAGTGTCACACATTACTGTATGAGGAATACTTTGCCTTTAATCTCTAGTGTCCACACATTACTGTATGAGGAATACTTTACCTTTATCCTAGTGTCACCATTACTGTATGAGGAATACTTCCTTTAATCCTATGTCACACATTACTGTAATGAGGTAGCCCTCGGAGACTAATTCTTATAAACTGCTCTTTAAAATTTAAATTTTTCCAGTCATCCAAACCACCACTTAAAATTCTGTTTTGTTGGTGATATACAGCGCTAAAATCTGACATGTTTTTAAATATAAAGTTAATATAATGTTTTGTCTTACACAATCACATTATCATATTTATGGGGTAAAGAATATTATATTTTTGTTGCTTTCTGAGATTTCAGTGATTACTAACTGAGCTTTCTTAAGCTAGGTACACACCTAGTGATTGTTCCTCCTGGTCGGCCAGGAGGAAGGACTGTCGGTCGCAGCAAAAGCAGCCGCGTCCGATAGTCACCGCGACCGATCGTGCGGTCCATAGAGGACTGCACGATCGGACGAGGTTTTCCACCATGTCCGATCGTCCGATTCGGACGAACGGTCGGTCGGACATGGGAGCATTCGGATGCGATAATTTCGGTCCGATCGACCGATACACTGAACGATCGGTCGATAGGACCGAAATATCTCATCGTGTGTACCCAGCTTAACACACACACAAAATCGTTTTTGTCACAGGGTAGGTTAATGTAGTTCCTTGATCTCTTGGTATTGCCGGATCTATATTTGTAGCACTTTGCTGTAGCCAGCAATCTATTGGGAGTTGAAATGTCAGAACTGAATCTATTTCTACACGTCTAGTAATTATATAGAATTAGTATTATATAGAATATTCCTTGACATTTCTTTACATTGTGTCTGCTTGTGATATTGTCACTGATTCCATTGTTGTGTGTATTAAGGACTAATTGTGAATACGATGCATTTCAGCAATAGTGTTGAAACAAATGGAATTGTAGAGATGAAATAATTAAAGTGTCACTAAATAGTTCCTAATGTTCCATTGTCCTGGTAATTTATAAAGGAAAGTTTAATAATATTCCTGCCACTCAATGTCAGTTCTATAAAGGAATTCCATGTATGGGGACTGAAGTGGTTTAAATCTAATATGGTAATGTGGTACAAGCAGGGGTGCCCCTACCATGAAGCAAACTGAAACATTTGCTCAGAGAACTCCAGCCTACAACATGCTTAAAAAAGCCCACCATACCCACCTCCACAAGCCACGCCTATTTTCCATGATGAAGCCACACCCACTTCACGTGTCACGCCCCCCCTATCTGCATTTAAAAGTTGTTTCAGGTGTCAAAAACTCTAGGAACATTTTTTAGTTTTCTTTCTACTTAAGGGCAAGGCCACACTGGGCCATTCACCCAAACGTATGCGATTTTGTGTGCGATTCCGATGCGTCTGCCCCCGAAAACGCGGTTTAAGCGGGTTTGTATGTTGGCACTTGCCCTTTAATATTTTCTGTTCCCTGCTTTGTCAGTAATTCTTTTTCTCTTCATCTAATAATAATAAAATGTTATTTTCATGGTGATCTGTAGGATATAGAAAGGAAATCCATTCTCAGAACCCAGAGATTGAATTAGTTCAGGTTGTTCCTGATCTAATAATTAAAATGTAGGAAAATAAACAATGTGCAGTGCGTGTTGTGAAAATCGAATTTGCCAATAACAGTCGTTTCCAATCGGATGTGACATTAATGTGGAATTATTACGACCAATTCCGGGAGACGAATGACCTGGTTGTTATGTTGAGTTATTGTCGATATAAAACTCGCACTGTGCATTCCGGTAGGGAAATTCCCCCGCTGAATTGTTTCTTTTTAAACATTAAATTATGGCTTAGTGTCGTCCATTAACCGTCCCTGGGTAACGCGCCAGACGCCATTATTATCTTTTATGATGTGGGGCTGAGTTTATTCTGAATAATACGGAAGTTAATACCTCAATCAGTCAGGCAGGGGAAACTGCTGAGAATTCTGTACATTGCCAAAATGAGGATTGGTAGATTTATGGTCCGATGGGCGATTGTCTGATTTCCATTCTAATTACTGTCATTGTCTTTCACCTAGAAGGAAGTTATTGTCACAACGTAAAACCTTTCGGTGACAATTACCTGTCTGGGCCAGGGGTAACGTACATGATTTTCCCTGTTCCACTGAAGCTGAACTCTTACTGTACTGTAGCAATTGTTATTACAGGTCAGAGATCTGCACTGAAACCTATTATCTCTTCCACAACCGTTCCTATAACTGATGACTTGTCATGATACGAAATCTAAATTAATAAAGGGGAAGTCAGTCGCTGGACTTTAAATCATGTCTTGGTAGGAAACTCGGCTCCATAAATTCACATTATCATTGTACAGTTTATAGGCAAAGCTAATAGATTGGAAATAGCCATTTTCTTCATCCGAGGCCGTGATACTATTACAGTTACATTACCGTACAGAGACAGGGAACAAGTATTAGGAAGGATACACTGGGGCTATTTCAGTAAGATCCCTGGCAGTGTTTAATGGTGAGATATGGGAGATGTCTGTGTGAATATTGGATTATGGGTTACTGTCAATGGGAGAATAGGACAATATGGCCCCATGACCGGAATATGATATGGGCCTTCCCCAAACTGTATAGAACCAAGGGCAACATGAACTATTCTATGTTCATATGTAGATCAGGGTATATCAACATATAAAGAACCGTTATAGTCTATTACATGTACCACCTAACCACCACAGACCACCTAAGACTGATGTAGTTTATGGTTAGAAGACAATACTATATCTACATATAGAGAACTGTTATAGTCTACTACATGTATGTAGAATGGACCACATATGACTAATGATGTAAATTATGGTTTAATGGTAATACTATATCTACATATAGAGAACTGTTATAGTCTACTACATGTATGTAGAATGGACCACGTATGACTAATGATGTAAATTATGGTTTAATGGTAATACTATATCTACATATAGAGAACTGTTATAGTCTACTACATGTATGTAGAATGGACCACGTATGACTAATGATGTAAATGATGGTTAAATGGTAATACTATATCTACATATAGAAAACTGTTATAGTCTACTACATGTATGTAACACGGACCACCTATGACTAATGATGTAGATTATGGTTAAATGGTAATACTATATCTACATATAGAGAACTGTTTTAGCCTACTACATGTATGTAACACGGACCACTATGACTATGATGTAGATTATGGTTAAATGGTAATACTATATCTACTGTAGAGAACTGTTTAGTCTCATACATGTATGTAACACGGACCACCTATGACAATGAGTGTAGATTATGGTTAAATGGTATACTATATCTACATATAGAGAACTGTTATAGTCACTACATGTAGTAACACGGACCACCTTGACTAATGATATAGATTGGTATGTTAAATTGTAATACTATCTTCACATATAGAGAACTGTTTTAGTCTACTACATGTATGTAACACGGACCACCTATGCTAAGATGAGTTATGGTTAAAGGTAATACTATATCTACATATAGAGAACTGTTATAGTCTTCTACATGTATGTAACACGACCACTATGATAATGATGTAGATTATGGTTAATAGTAATACTATATCTACATATAAGAGAACTGTTTTAGTCTACTACAGTATGTAACACAGACCACCTATGACAATGATGTAGATTATGGTAATGGTATACTATATCTACAATAGAGAACTGTTATAGTCTACTACATGTATGTAACACGGACCACCTATGACTAATGATGTAGATTATGGTTAAATGTAATACATATCTACATATAGAGAACTGTATAGTCTACTACATGTATGTAACACGGACCACCTATGACTAATGATGTAGATTATGGTTAAATGGTATACTATATCTACATATAGAGAACTGTTATTAGTCTACTACATGATGTAACGGAACACCTATTGACTAATGATATAGATATGGTTAAATTGTAATACTATATCTACATATAGAGAACTGTTTTAGTCTACTACATGTATGTAACACGGACAACCACCTAGACTAATGATGTAGATTATGGTTAAATGGTAATACTATATCTACATATAGAGAACTGTTATAGTCTTCTACAGTATGTAACACAGACCACGTATGACTAATGATGTAGATTATGGTTAAATAGTAATACTATAGCTACATATAGAGAACTCTTTTAGTCTACTACATGTATGTAACACGGACCACCTATGACTAATGATATAGATTATGGTTAAATTGTAATACTATATCTACATATAGAGAACTGTTTTAGTTACTACAATGTATGTAACACAGACCACCTATGACTATGATGTAGATTATGGTTAATGGTAATACTATCTCTACATATAGAGAACTGTTATAGTCTTCTACATGTATGTAACACAGACCACGTATGACTAATGATGTAGATTATGGTTAAATAGTAATACTATAGCTACATATAGAGAACTGTTTTAGTCTACTACATGTATGTAACACGGACCACCTATGACTAATGATGTAGATTATGGTTAAATGGTAATACTATATCGACATATAGAGAACTGTTTAGTCTACTACTGTATGTACACGGACCACCTATGACTAATGATAGTAGATTATGGTTAAATTGTAATACTAATATCTACATATAGAGAACTGTTTAGTCTACTACATGTAGTAACACGACCACCTATGACTATGATGTAGATTATAGTAATACTATATCTACATATAGAGAACTGTTATAGTCTTCTACATGTATGTAACACAGACCACGTATGACTTATGATGTAGATTATGGTTAAATAGTAATACTATAGCTACATATAGAGAACTGTTTTAGTCTACTACATGTATGTAACACAGACCACCTATGACTAATGATGTAGATTATGGTTAAATGGTAATACTATATCTACATATAGAGAACTGTTATAGTCTACTACATGTATGTAACACGGACCACCTATGACTAATGATATAGATTATGGTTAAATTGTAATACTATATCTACATATAGAGAACTGTTTTAGTCTACTACATGTATGTAACACGGACCACCTATGACTAATGATGTAGATTATGGTTAAATAGTAATACTATATCTACATATAGAGAACTGTTATAGTCTACTACATGTATGTAGAATGGACCACGTATGACTAATGATGTAGATTATGGTTAAATAGTAATACTATATCTACATATAGAGAACTGTTATAGTCTTCTACATGTATGTAACACAGACCACGTATGACTAATGATGTAGATTATGGTTAAATAGTAATACTATATCTACATATAGAGAACTGTTATAGTCTACTACATGTATGTAACACGGACCACCTATGACTAATGATGTAGATTATAGTTAGAAGGTAATATTATATCTACATATAGGGAACCATTATAGTCTACTACACGTATGTACATATGACTATAGATCGGTGGTTTATCGGTCCCATGAGGCACAGAGGACCATAGATGTGTATTCCCAGATGCCATCACGTCTCCAGTTTTCCCCATATACCCTGGGGGGCATATTTATAAAGGATTGTCTTTTTCGCCAAATAATTAGCGCAGTACATCGCAGCGAAAATAACGCCATTTGGGGCTTCGTTTCGCCTTATTTATAAAAAAGCGAAAAAACACACTTCGCATCTGAAAAAGGCGAACGGGTGCGATAAAGAGCGAAAAGTATCGCAGCGAAAACTTAACGCATCTAGATGACTGCATTGCGAAAACCATTCGAAACCAGAAAAGCCCACTAGGAAATGATGTCAAGTTCAAAATGGCCACCTCACATTTACCAAGAAGTCAGCCATGTCTTATTTAGTCAATCTTCTTAGAATTTCTCAATTGGAAAACAATTTTCTTTTGCACTGCACATTTGCCTTTCTAATGCGCGATCGCTTTTCCAAGGCATATTACAGTATAATGCGTGGTCGCCTTTCTAATGTGCATTCACTTTTCCAAGGCATATTACAGTATAATGCGCGGTCGCCTTTCTAATGCGCGTTCGCTTTTCCAAGGCATATTACAGTATAATGCGCGGTCGCCTTTTATGCGAAGTCGGCTTTTCCAAGGCAGATTACAGTATAATGCGTGGTCGCCTTTCTAATGCGCGTTCGCTTTTCCAAGGCATATTACATTTTAATGCGCAGACAGGCTCCAAACATGCCTTTTCGCTCAAACAATGACTTTTCACCACCTTCAGGGTCGCGCTAATCTTTCGCTCTTTTTAACGCCAAAACCACTTTTCGCTCTTTTATAAATCGCGTTATGTCTTTTCGCTCCCTTTTCGCTAAAATTACCATTGCGATGTATGGCGAAGAAAGGCGAAAAGGGTTTTAGTGATAGCTCGCGGAAACGGTTTCGCCATTCGTTAACGCTACCTTTATAAATAGCGTTAACTGTCTTTTTGGCGAAAAACCATGCGAAAAGCGAACGCGAAAACTTTTCGCCACTTTTCGCTCTTTTATAAATATGCCCCTAGGTCTCCCTCCCTCCATGTAATGCTGTAGTGGTTTAGACAGTAACAGATTAAAGACTCTCAGCCCTGTGCACAGTTTAATTTAGTGTTAGCGGCGCCAGCTCTGAGTAGGCGGCTCAGTCCCAGTCATGACGGATTGGCTGCATCGGGCAGAGCAGGTTGGAGAGGATCCAGGTTACAGATGTCAGGAAGTTACTGGTAGAACATTAAACTGACTGTCAACAAGGACATCTCCATCCCCAGTGCACAGAGACACGTCACACACACACAGTCTTTTATAAGATGGTGAGGGATCAGATGTTACTGATCGTATTTGTACCGTTCCATTGGAGTCTATAGCGAAGAGATTATATAAATATATACTGTGTATAAAGATTATGGGATTGTAGGGATTAGTGATGTCATGTATGGTTTAGTGATGTCATTGTATTGTTTAGTGATGTCATTGTATTGTTTAGTGATGTCATTATATTGTTTAGTGATGCCATGATGGCTTTATGTTCCAGAACAGTTTCCAGGAAAATTAAAATTGATCTTGTATTAACCAGGATCTTAGGGTTGTTGGTAGATCTGTTTTGGTCAGGCCATAGAAATTTCTACTACTTGAGGTTCCATCTTGAATGGGGCATCACATGATTTTATATTATAGTGGGTTGCTTTTATTACAACATGTTTTCCTGGGTAATATAATGGTTGTGGTGTCACTATATTGTTTAGTGATGTCAAGTATGATTTAGTGATGTCATTATGTTGTTTAGTGATGTCATTGTATTTTTTAGGGATGTCATTGTCAGCTAGAAGAAGCTATGTTATGGTTGGGTTGAATAAACTTGTTGTAAACCTCATCCAGTGACTTTCTTACTAGGACTGGACACTTACTTGGTGTTTATCTTTCTCCGCGGTGTGTGTGGGGGATAAATAAAGTGGATGCAGTTTGTAACGCAATGGAAAATAATCCAGAAATAGATTTCCCTGGCAATAGGAAAATTCCAATTATTCATCAAGACATTGTACCAATGGGAATGTTCCAACCTGCCCTAATGATTCCTATTGGTCGGTCCTCTAAGAAAACCATTTGGATGGGGGTCATCAAATGTAATAGGAACAGTAAACTGATTTAAAATGAAAGAGAGAGTGATCATTGTACTTATGTGTTTGCAATAGTTCTGGTTAGCCAAAAGTTTCTTAGGCAGAGGCTACGTGGAAAGCAACCATTCGAAAAGCGTGGGTGCATCAGTGTTGTTCTGTTACTGTCCGTTAGCGCTGCAATCAGCGAATTAGACTGAAATCGCAGTGCACCCACCTTCACATGGGCTACTCAGCGGTTCTCATGCACTAACAGTAATAGTGATCATTAGCGTGTAAGAAAACGCACTAATAGTGTAAATCCAGTAAGTGGTCAGTTGTGTAATGAACAATGTCGGGCTATTTGGGAAGATTTTAGTTATTTGTCCAAGTCGGTTATCTGGGTCTGTCCCTACCCAGTGGGTGCCCAGAGTCGTTAGAATAAACCATCAGGATATTGTTATAATGGACAGGACAGTCTATAACCATCCGTTTGACCTGACACCAGTTAAAGGATTGTGAAATAAGATTAAAAGCTATTGGTTCGGTTATGATTCAGTGATCTTTACAAAGCTCGGTACAAGCGCTTTCTATTAACGTAGACGTCTATCCGATAATTATCTGTCACCCTAAATGTCGGGGCCCAAGGCCGAGACGACCTTTCCACTTTCCTAAACGCTTTCATTCTATTTTCCCTAATTCGTTCTGTTTTCACTGAGCGCTGACAACAAAGGACGGAACTGGACCTGGAAATGACATTGAATGGATTTGGGACTGGAATCCAACCGGGAAAACTATAACTAAGAGACTACCAGGTTAATAAATACAGATGGCTGTCATTCCCACAATGCATTGTGTTTCTCACCAATTAACCCACTCTGCCAGGTACCTTTTCAGGGTAAACGTCCAGTAAGTGACCCCATTGTGATATTACTGGGACCGTCTTGAAATGGGATAAAAACTAATTTATGAGTAAAATTTAACACTTAAAATGACACTATAATGAAAAAATGACTTTTCCTCATCTCAATCTATAAATAAATACATGTAAGTAGCACTTACTCGGAGGTGTTTGTTGCTGCATGCTTTCAGTCCAGCACAGGTTTTGCTCAGGAGCAGTATAGTCCCTTTAAACCACTCCCACTTCCATCTGACCTGAATTTTTTTCACACAAACCAACTGTCTAAACTACCCACAGCATACAGCATTCAAACTGCCACAACTCCACCATTCCAGCTACAGCAAAAACTTTTATCATGTGGGGGAACCTGGAGTGGTCATTGGAAACCCAGGCAAGCACTTGTTGCAGATGTGTCCAAGGGTGGATTCTAACTGAGGAATCAAGTGCTGCAAGGCATCAGTGCTAACCACTGAGCCATTGTGGGCAATCGGGGTGCATGCAATTGTGCAAATAAAATATGGATCGCAGCACACTTCGTGTGTCTATGGACACGGTGACTGTTCCAGACAGTAAGAGGTTAATAACACAGAATATTAATCTATGGACACGGTGACTGTTCCAGACAGTAATAGGTTAATAACACAGGTAGAGAATATTACTCTATGGACACGGTGACTGTTCCAGACAGTAAGAAGTTAATAACACAGGTAGAGAATATTAATCTATGTACACGGTGACTGTTCCAGACAGTAAGAGGTTAATAACACAGGTAGAGAATATTAATCTATTGACCCAGTGGACTGTTCCAACAGTAAGAGGTTTATAACACAGGGGGGATTATGAATCTATTGACACGGTGACTGTTCCAGACAGTAAGAGTTTACTAACAGGTAGAGAATATTATCTATGGACACGGTGACTGTTCCAGACAGTAAGAGGTTATAACACAGGTAGAAGAATTAATCTAGACAACGGTGACTTTCCAGACAGTAAGAGGTTAATAACACAGGTAGAGAATATTAATCTATGGTCACGGTGACTGTTCCAGACAGTAAGAGTTATAACACAGGTAGAGAATATTAATCTATGGACACGGTGACTGTTTCCAGACAGTAAGGTTTAACACAGGTAGAGAATATTAATCTATGGACCCGGTGACTTGTTCCAGACAGTAAATGTTAAACACAGGTAGAGAATATTAATCTATGACACTGGTGACTGTTCCAGGCAGTAATTTTAATAACACAGTGATAGAGATATTAATCTATGGACACGGTGACTGTTCCGACAGTAATAGGTTAATAACACAGGTAGAATATTAATCTATGGACCACGGTGACTGTTCCAAGACAGTGAAGGTTAATAACACAGGTAGAGAATTAATCTATGGACCACGGTGACTGTTCCAGACAGTAATAGGTTAATAACACAGGTAGAGAATATTAATCTATGACACGGTGACTGTTCCAGGCAGTAAATAGGTTAATAACACGGTATAGAATATTAATCTATGGACACGGTGACTGTTCCAGACAGTAGAGGTTAATAACACGGGAGAGAAATATTAATCTATGGACACGGTGACGTTCGCACAGACGTAAAGAGTTACTAAACACAGGTAAGAATATTAATCTTGGACACGGTGACTGTTCCAGCAGTAAAGGTTAATAACACAGGTAGAGAATATAATCTATGGGACACGGTGCCTGTTCCAGGTAAGAGGTTATAACACAGTAGAGAATATAATCTATGGACACGGGACTGTTCCAGACAGTAAAGGTTAATAAACAGGTAGAGATATTAATCTATGGACACGGTGACTGTTCCAGACAGTAAGAGGTTAATACACAGGCTAGAGAATATAATCTATGGACACGGTGACTGTTCCAGAGTAATAGGTTAATAACACAGGTAGAGAATATTAATCTATGGACACGGTGACTGTTCCAGACAGTAAAGTTTAATAACACAGGTAGAGAATATTAATCTATGGACACGGTGACTGTTCCAGACAGTAAGAGTTTAATAACACAGGTGGAATATTAATCTATGGACACGGTGACTGTTCCAGACAGTAAGAGTTAATAACACAGGTAGAGATATTAATCTATGGACACGGTGACGTTTCCAGACAGTAAGAGGTTTAAACACAGGTATAATATTAACTATGGACACGGTGACTGTTCCAGACGAAGTAAGTTAATAACACAGGTAAGATATTAATCTATGGACACGGTTGACTGTTCCAGACAGTAAAGTTAATAACACGTAGATATATTAATCTATGGACACGGTGACTGTTCGACAGTAAGAGGTTAATAACACAGGTAGAGAATATTAATCTATGGACACGGTGACTGTTCCAGGCAAGTAAGGGTTAATAACAGGTAGGAGAATATAATCTATGGACACGGTGACTGTTCCAGACATTAAGAGGTTAATAACACGGTAGAGAATATTAATCTATGGACACGTGACTGTTCCAGACAGTAGAGTTTAATAACACAGGTAGAGAATATTAATCTATGTACACTGACTGTTCCAGACAGTAAGAGGTTAATAACACAGCAGTAAATATTAATCTATGGACACGGTGACTGTTCCAGGCAGTAAGAGGTTAATAACACAGGTAGAGAATATTAATCTATGGACACGGTGACTGTTCCAGACATTAATAGGTTAATAACACAGGTAGAGAAATATTATCTATGGACAGTGACTGTTCCAGACAGTAAGAGGTTAATAACACAGTAGAGAATATTAATCTATGTACACGTGACTGTTCCAGACAGTAAGAGGTTATAACACAGGTAGAGAATATTAATCTATGGACACGTGGACCGTTCCAGACAGTAAGAGGTTAATACACAGTTACTTAATATTAACTATGGAACGGTGACGTTCCAGACGCAAGAGGTTAATAAACAGAAGTATTAATCTATGGACAGGGACTGTTTCAGACAGTAATAGGTTAATACACGGGTAGGAATATTAATCTTGGACACGGTGATGTTCCAGACAGTAGAGGTTAATAACACAGGTAGAGAATATTAATCTATGGACACACGGTGACCGTTCCAGACAGTAAGAGGTTAATAACACAGTAGAGAAATTAATCTATGGACACGGTGACCGTTCCAGGCAGTAAGAGGTTAATAACACAGGTGAGAATATTAATCTATGGACACGGTGACTGTTCCAGACAGTAAGAGGTTAATACACACGTAGAGAATTTAATCTATGGACACGGTGACCGTTCCAGCAGTAAGAGGTTAATAACACAGGTAGAGAATATTAATCTATGGACACGTTGACTGTTCCAGACAGTAAGAAGGTTAATAACACAGGTATTAGATATTAATCTATGGACACGTGACTGTTCCGCCAGCAAGAGTTAATAACACAGAATATTAATCTATGGACACGGTGACTGTTCCAGACAGTAAGAGGTTAATAACACAGGTATAGAATATTAATCTATGGACACGGTGACTGTTCCAGCAGTAAAGGTTAATAACACAGGTAGAGAAATATTAATCTATGGACACGTGACTGTTCCAGACAGTATAGGTTAATAACACAGGTAGAGAATATTAATCTATGGACACGGGGACTGTTCCAGACAGCTATAAGGTTAATACACAGTAGAGAATATTAATCTATGGACACGGTGACTGTTCCAACAGTAAGAGGTTAATAACACAGGTAGAGAATATTAATCTATGTGACACGGTGACTGTTCCAGACAGTAAGAGGTTAATAACACAGGTAGAGAATATTAATCTATGGACACGGTGACTGTTCCAGACAGTAAGAGGTTAATAACACAGGTAGAGAATATTAATCTATGGACACGGTGACTGTTCCAGACAGTAAGGAGTTAATAACACAGGTAGAGAATATTAATCTATGGACACGGTGACTGTTCCAGACAGAAGAGGTTAATAACACAGGTAGAGAATATAATCTATGACACGGTGACGTTCCAGCGTAAGTAGGTTTAATCACACATATAGAAATTTTCTATGGACAACACGGTGACTTTCCAGACAGTAATAGGTTATAACACAGGTATGAATATTAATCTATGGCACGGTGACTGTTCCAGACAGTAATAGGTTAATAACACAGGTAAGAGAATATTATCTATGGCACGTGTGACTGTTCCGAGACAGTAAGAGGTTAAAACACGGGACCGTGACCTGTTCCAGACAGTAAGAGTTAATAACACAGGAAGAATATTAATCTATGGACACGGTGACTGTTCCAGGCAGTAAGAGGTTAATAACACAGGTAGAGAAATTAATCTATGGACACGGTGACTGTTCCAGACAGTGATAGGTTAATAACACAGGTAGAGAATATTAATCTATGGACACGGTGACTGTTCCAGACAGTAAGGTTAATAACACAGGTAGAGAATATTAATCTATGACCACGTGGACTGTTCCCAGCAGTAAGAGGTTTAAATAACACAGGTAGAGAATATTAATGTGGGTGGATCGTGTAGACAGATTATTGGGTGGGGCTGGGAGTGACCCGTCGGGTTCTTGGTTTCACATTGGTGCCATGACAAAGTTAGAGGTGGGTGAGTCCTTAAAAATGATTTCCGAGAATTAGGGGCCAAGTTAAAAGCAAGGACCTCCAGGGTAGTGATTTCAGAAATACTACCGCAGCCACGTGCTAACGCTAGGGAGGCACGGGAGCTCCAGGAGTATAAATGCGTGGCTAAGAGAGTGGTTGTAAGGAGATGGGGTTTGGGTTTTTAGAGAACTGGGCTACTTTTCTTGTTGGCCAGGCTCTTTAGTAGTGACGGATTGCACCTCCAATGGTGTGGTGCAACTGTTTTGGAGAAGATGGCAAGGGGGTTGGAGGAGATTTTAAACTGGTATGGGGGGGAGGGAACGTTAACTACACAGGGGTAGATAGAGAAGTTAGGGATCTGGGGGCATAAACACAACGGAGGGAGGAGAAAGGGGAGGGGGGACATAGAGGATAAGGAGGCATGTACGACCATGTATGGAAGTAAATCAATTGATAATCTAAAATGTATTTTACACAAATGCAAGGAGTCTGGCTGGAAAAACCGGCGAACTTTAAATAATAGCGTTAAAGAAGGTATGATGTAATTGGTATAGCAGAAATCATGGCTTAATGATTCACACACTGGACAGTAAATATTGAAGGGTACTCCTTATTAGACATGACCGAGTTAATAAAAGGAGGAGGAGTAGTGTAGTATGTTTAAACAGGGAATTGAAGCCAATTTAAAAGATGGAATAGATGGGGGAGCAACGATGCGGCAGAAAACATTATGGGTGGAACTGTGTACAGGAAAGCAAGAAGTAGGTAAATTAATTGTTGGAGTGGTTGTTACGCCGCCAAATGCCGGGGAAGATGTGGAATGAATCTCCATATGCAGTTGGCGAAGGCTGCTGTATGGGCATGTTCTGGTTATGGGGGATTTAACTACCCTGAAAAGATTGGAGTAATGGAACTGCCAGCACCTCAAAAGGTATAAAGTTCTTAAATTCCTATATGACATTTTCTTTCACAATGGTAGAAGTTTCCTACAGAAAAATGCGTTTGTGATCTGGTGATATCTAATAACCCATAGCTCATTTTGGAGATGAAGGGTAATGGAAGCTTAGGAATAGTGACCATGATATAGTGTCATTTATATAGGTTGCAGAAACCTAAAGTGCACTGGCTAAACAAACTTTTAACTTTAGGAAGCTACTTTTATGCTTTTAAAGGAATCGCTCCGGCTCATAGACTGGGGGATGTGTTTCTAGGTAAAGATACTGAGCAGATGTGGACCACTTTTAAAGGGATATTAAACTATACATTTCCAAATCGGTACCTTTAGGAACAGTGTAAAAAAAATTGGTTCCACTCCTGCATGGCTTAATGCTCAGGTAAAAAGGGAAATGGAAAAAAAAGAAAAGGGCGTTTTAAAATTTTGAAAGCAGAAGGCACAGAACAGGCTTACAGGGACTTCAAAGTTGTAATAAAGAGTGCAGAAAGCAAATTAAACTAGCTAAATAGAAATAAACCGGATTCCGAACAAAGCAAGTCCAACCCCAAGAATGTTTTTAAGTATATAAATGGTAAAAAAATGAGGACTGGAATGGGGACCATAAATAATGGAGCTGAGGTGGTTGTAGAGGATGCCGAAAAGGTCTAATCTGCTAAACCGTTTTTTTACACGGTTTTTACTGTTGAGAATCTACAGTAGGGATTGTAACAATGTGCAGGAGGAAATGAGAGTCTTCACATTGGATAACAGAGGATATGGTACGGAATCATTAGACAAAGTTAATATCATAAAGCGCCGAGACCAGATGGATTGCATCTAGGATTTTAAAAGAGCTTAGTTCAGTTCTAGCAAGACCACTGTGTCTCATCTTTTCAGATTCGCTTTGTCTGGGGATGTGCCGCTGGATTGGAAAAAAGCCAATGTAATACCAATGATTCAAAAAGGTAGTCGTTCACAGCTGGTACCTATAGACCTGTAAGCCTAACATCAGTGGAGTGGGTGATGGAAACTTGTAAGGGATCATTCCTTGACTTTGTCTCCAGAGATCATCTTATTAGTAGTAGTCAGCATGGATTTATGAGAAATAGATCATGCCAGACAATTTAATTGGTTTTTAATGAAGAGTGAGTAAGAAGTTAGATCTCAGGCACAGCTGTGGATGTGGTATATTTGGATTTTGCAAAAGCCTTTTATACTGTGGCACATAGCGACTAATGTATAACTGAGACTGTTGGCCTTGAGAAAACATTTGTTCATGGATAGAGAACTGGTTTTTTTGGACGCAAACAGAGAGTGGTGGTTATGGAGCTACATCTATGTGGGCTAAAGTTCTAAGCGGAGTTCCTCAGGTTCTGTAACTGGGCCGCTTCTGTTTAATCTGTTATAAATGACTTAGAAGGGGGCATTGAGAGCAAGGTCTCTGTGTTTGCTGATGAACACTAATTAATGCAGAGCTTTGGAAAACTTCCATGATGTGGCAAGTGCCAGCAGACCTAGATAGATTATCAAAATGGGCAGCAGAATGGCCAGATGAGATTCAATGTTTGATAATGTAGGTGATGCATTTGGGGATTTAATAATCCCTGTGCACCACACCATAAATAACCTCGTGTTAAGTGCACTCGAAATGGAAAAGATTTGGGGTTCTGGTATGATAACAGACTTGCTGTAGCAAACAATCCAGGTAAGCAACACTAAGCTAGCAAGATTTGTCTTGTATAAAGAGGGGAATGGATCAAGAGAGAAAAATATATTATGCCCCTCTTTACAAGGCACTGGTAAGGCCACATTTGGAATATGCGGTGCAGTTTTGGAATCCCATATACAAAAGGACATCTTGGAAATTGAGGCAGTTTCAGAGAAGGGCATAAATTAATAGGGGAATGGAGGGGCTTGAATATGAAGGCAGATTAGACAAGTTAGGCTGGGTTTACATTGGAGAGCGGCGGTTGCGTGGGAACATGATAACCTTATACAAATATATTAATGCCCATACAGTAACTCTCAGGTGCATTGTTCACTAATAGGTCATATCAGAGGACTCGTGGACATCCTTTAGGTTGGAAGAAAAGAAGTTTCATCTTCAGTTAGAGAGTTTTCTTTACAGTGAGAACGGGAAACTGTGGAACTGTTTTCCAGCAGAGGTGGTAATGGCAAGTTCATTGAATAACTTTAAAAAAGGCTGGATAAGTTTCTACAAACTAAAAAATATTGAGAATTACTGATTAATGCATATAGATCTGGTTGATCCAGGGATACTTTCCGATTGCCGTTTGGAGTCAGGAAGGAATTTTTTCCCCCCTTTTTAGCTGGGGTTTTTGCCTTCCTCTGGATCAACTGTTAGGTAGGGTTAAAAAAAAAAAAAAAAAAAAAAAGTGAATAGGTTGGACTTGATGGACGAATGTCTTTATTCAACTTAATTACTATGTAGAATCTATGGACACTGGTGACTGTTCCAGACGTAAGAGGTTTACTAACACAGGTAGAGAATTAATCTATGTGACACGGTGACGGTTCCCAGACAGTAAGAGGTTAATAACACAAGGTAGAGAATATTAATCTATGACACGGTGACTGTTCCAGACAGTAGAGGTTAATAACCGGTAGAGAATATTAATCTATGGACACGGTGACTTTCCGGCATAAGAGGTTAATAACACAGGTGAAAATATTAATCTAAGTGGACAACGGTGACTGTTCCAGAACAGTAAGAGTTAATAACACAGGTAGAGATATTAATCTATGAACACAGTGACTGTTTCCAGACAGATAGGTTAATACCACAGGTAGAGAATATTAATCTATGGACACGGGGACTGTTCCAGACAGTAAGAGGTTATAACACAGTAGAGAATATTATCTATGGACACGGTGACTGTTCCAGACAGTGATAGGTTAATAACACAGGTAGAAATTTAATCTATGGACAACGGTGACTGTTCCAGACAGTAATAGGTTAATAACACAGGTAGGAATATTATCTATGGACACGGTGACTGTTCCACAGACAGTAAGAGGTTAAAACACAGGTTGAGAATATTAACTATGGACACGGTGACTGTTCCAGAACAGTAATAGGTTAATAACACAGGTAGAGAATATTATCTATGGACACGGTGACTGTTCCAGGCAGTAATAGTTTAATACACAGGTAGAGATATTAATCTATGGACCCGTGACGTTTCCAGGCAGTAAGAGGTTAATAACACAGGTAGAGAATATTAATCTATGTACACGGTGACTGTTCCAACAGTAATAGTTATAAACACGTAGAGATATTAATCTATGGACACGGTGACTGTTCCAGACAGCAAGAGGTTAATACCACAGGTAGAGAATATTAATCTATGTACACGGTGACTGTTCCAGACAGTGATAGGTTAATACCAACAGGTAGAGAATTTAATCTATGGACACGGTGGACTGTTCCAGACAGTAAAGAGGTTAATAACACAGGTAGAGAAATATATCTATGGACACGTTGACTGTTCCAGACAGTGGTTAATAACACAGGTAGAGAATATTAATCTATGGACACGGTGACTGTTCCAGACAGTAAGAGGTTAATAACACGGTAGAGAATATTAATCTATAGACACGGTGACTGTCCAGACAGCAGAGGTTATAACACAGGTAGAGAATATTAACTATGGACACGGTGACTGTTCCAGACAGTAAGGTTAATAACACAGTAGAGAAATATTAATCTATGGACACGTGTGACTGTTCCAGACAGAAAGAGGTTAATACACAGGTAGAGAGATTAATCTATGGACACGGGACTGTTCCAGACAGTAAGAGGTTAATAACACAGGTAGAGAATATTAATCTATGGACACGGTGACCGTTCCAGGCAGTAATAGGTTAATAACACAGGCAGAGAATATTAATCTATGGACACGGGGACCGTTCCAGACAGTAATAGGTTAATAACACAGGTAGAGAAATATAATCTATGGACACGGTGACGTTCCAGCAGTAAGAGGTTAATAACACAGGTAGAGAATATTAATCTATGGACACGGTGACAGTTCCAGGCAGTAAATAGTTAATCAACCAGCCGAGAATATTTATCTAGGACACGGTGACTGTTCAGGCAGTAAGGGTTAATAACACAGGCAGAGAATATTAATCTATGTACACGGTGACTGTTCCAGACAGTAAAAGGTTAATACACCAGCAGAGAATATTAATCTATGGACACGGTGACTGTTCCAGACAGTAATAGGTTAATAACACAGGTAGAGAATATTAATCTATGGACACGGTGACTGTTCCAGACAGTAATAGGTTAAAACCAGGTAGAGAATATTAATCATGGACACGTGACTGTTCCAGACAGTAAAAGTTAATAACACAGGTAGAAATATTAATCTATGGACACGGTGACTGTTCCAGACAGTAAGAGGTTAATAACACAGGTAGAGAATATTAATCTATGGACACGGTGACTGTTCCAGACAGTAATGGTTAATAACACAGTAGAGATATTAATCTATGGACACGGGGACTGTTCCAGACGTAAGAGGTTAATACACTGTAGAGAATTTAATCTATGGACCGGTGACTGTTCCGACAGTAATAGGTTAATAACACAGGTATGATTATTAATCTATGGACACGGTGACTGTTCCAGACGTAAGAGGTTAATAACACAGTTAGAAATATTATCTATGGACACGGTGACTGTTCCAGAGTAAGAGGTTAATAACACAGGTAGAGAATATTAATCTATGGACACGGTGACTGTTCCAGACAGTAATAGGTTATAACACAGGTAGAGAATATTAATCTATGGACACGGTGACTGTTCCAGACAGTATAGGTTAATAAACACAGGTAAGTGAATATTAATCTTGGACACGTGACTGTTCCAGACAGTAATAGGTTAATAACACAGGTAGAGAATATTATCTATGGACACGGGGACTGTTCCAACAGTAATAGGTTAATAACACAGGTAGAATATTAATCTATGGACACAGTGACGTTTCCAGACAGTAAGATTATACACAGTAGAGAATATTAATCTATGGACACGGTGACCGTTCCAACGTAAGAGTTTACCACAGGTAGATAAATTAATCTGGACACGGTGACGTTCAGACGTAAGAGGTTAATAACACAGGTAGATAATATTAATCTATGGACACGGTGACCGTTCCAGACAGTAAAGGTTAATAACACAGGTGAGAATATTAACTATGGACACGGTGACTGTTCCAGACAGTAAGAGGTTAATAACACAGGTAGAGAATATTAATCTATGGACACGGTGACCGTTCCAGACAGTAGAGGTTATAACACAGGTAGAATAATATTAATCTAGGTGGACACGGTGACCGTTCCAGACAGTAAGAGGTTAATAACACAGGTAGATAATATTATCTATGGACACGGTGACCGTTCCAGACAGTAAGAGGTTAATACACAGGTAGTATATTATCTATGGACACGGGACTGTTCCGACAGTAAGAGGTTAATAACACAGGTAGAGATATTTATCTATGGACACGGTGACTGTTCCAGACAGTATAGGTTAAATACCCAGGTAGAGAATATTAATCTATGGACACGTGGACGTTCCAGACAGTAATAGGTTAATAACACAGGTAGAGAATATTAATCTATGGACACGGTGGACTGTTCCAGACAGTAAGAGGTTAATAACACAGGTAGAGAATATTAATCTATGGACACGGTGACTGTTCCGACAGTAGAGTTAATAACACGGTAGAGAATTTAATCTATGGACACGGTGACTGTTCCAGACAGTAAAGGTTAATAACACAGGTAGAGAATATTAATCTATGGACACGGTGACTGTTCCAGACAGTAAGGTTAATACACAGGTAGAGAAATATAATCTATGGCCACGGTACTGTTCCAGACAGTAATAGGTTAATAACACAGGTAGAAATATTAATCTATGGACACGGTGACTGTTCCAGACAGTAATGGTTAATAACACAGGGTAAATATTATCTATGGACACGGTGACTGTTCCAGACAGTAATAGGTTAATAACACAGGTAGGAATATTAATCTATGGACACGGTGACGTTCCAGCCAGTATAGGTTAATAACACAGGTAGAGAATATTAATCTATGGACACGGTGACTGTTCCGACAGTAGGGTTATAACACAGGTAGAGAATATTAATCTATGGACACGTGACGTTCCAGACAGTAAAGTTAATAACACAGGTAGAGAATATTAATCTATGGACACGGTGCCGTTCCGACAGTAATAGGTTAATAACACAGGTAGAGAATATTAACTGGACACGTGACTGTTCCAGACAGTAATAGGTTAATAACACAGGTAGGATAATTAATCTATGGACACGGTGACTGTTCCAGACAGTAATAGTTAATAACACAGGTAGAGAATATAATCTATGACAACGGTGACTGTTCCAGACAGTAAGAGTTAATAACACAGGTAGAGAATATTAATCTATGGACACGGTGACTGTTCCAGACAGTAAATTTAATACACAGGTAGAGAATATTAATCTATGGACACGGTGACGTTCCAGACAGTAATAGGTTAATCACAGGTAGAGAATATTAACTCTTGGACACGGTGACTGTTCCAGACAGTAATAGGTTAATAACACAGGTAGAGAATATTAATCTATGGACACGGTGACTGTTCCAGACAGTAATAGGTTAATAACACAGGTAGAGAATATTAATCTATGGACACGGTGACTGTTCCAGACAGTAATAGGTTAGGTTTCTGTGAAAAGTATTAAAGTCAGACACTTAACTGTCATTTATCCCAAAGGCAGTAAATATTGACACAATATTAATCTCTATTAACATTTACCTCCCAATTATTAAATTACATTCCTCTGGATATTTCAGCACCAATCACAATATGGACCAAACTACAATTCATAGAGGGGAACCCTAGTGGTGGATTTGGGAAATTCACCCCCTACATTATTTTTACCTACAGAAGGTTTCAGGGCTCGCAATAGTTCAGGAGAAATATTTAACCACTCATGAAAGATGTGTCCATTCTCCCTGCCCCCTTTCCACACAGCCAATAGAAATCCAGGTTTCATGCAGAATGCTTCTTTCTATTGACTGAGTCTGGGACACTGCAAGGAGGAGGAGTCCGCTGTGTCTAGGACGTTAGGTAGGTATTTCTCCTAAACTATTGCAGAACCAGGGGAAGGACCTAATGTTCAGGTCTTCACTCTGGTCATTTTAATGGAAAGCGGTTGGGTTTAAAGGGTTTAGTTCCCCTTTACTGTGTAATTGTTCGTATTGGTAGAACAATATTTATTACATTTTATAAATGAAATCTATAGAATTGTGTTATGTACGAGTGACTGCTCCTACCTCCTATTTTTGCCTTTAAGGTGCACTGTGGACTGGTTTGAGGGCTTTCAGGTAGCATCACTGTCAGAAGCAGGAGCAGCGGGAGTGTCTATTCTGCAGTCCACAGCACATCTTAGAGGCAGAACCGGAAGTAAGAGCCCCCACTCCTACCTCCCACAAATGACAGATATAATATACAAATGTAGAAATATATCACTGTAGTGTTCCTTTAAATTGTGCAACTAACGCAATGTGACCTGAAGGATAAAGTCCATTAACATTCCAATGACCTCATAGTGATTATAACGTCTAATGGACGTGTCTCATACTGGGAAACCAGAGCTAATTTCTAGGTTAATTACCCACAATGCAATCTGTTCAGTATGAATGGAACTGGCGATGGGTCCGTGGCTGATATTGGGGTATATATCCACTGCCCATCGAATTGGTTCCATGATTAATGGTCTGGATTTGATTCATATAAGATACAGGCTAGGTCACTGACAGCCTTGGGGGGCACTGCAAACCATTTTTGGAGACCAGTAGATTTCCATCAAGGTTAAATGACAGTGAAATGATGGTGTGTATTAGAGAGTGACCTGTAATACACTTTCCTTATTATTACCTTTAGTCATAGAGCTGATTTATGTGGCGGACAGTACAGCAGCCTTGAACCATTTTATCAGTTATAATATCCAGTGATATAGACGCTATGAAAATCTCTCTCTATGATTATGACCCTGGTGGTCTATTCGTGTATTGACTGTGATGATATAAATACCACATAGACCCTCAACACTGGTTTGTTTATCACATCAAAATACAGGGGTCAGGGGGTAATAACTGGGGATTCTGCTGGTTATTAGAATACCAATCAGCAGTTAGCATTTATTACACTCTGTAAGGGAGTTTGTATGTCCTCCCGTGCTTGTAAAGCGCTACGGAAGATGTTGGCGCTATATAATCCGCGATAATAATAATAATTTATTATCATACATAAGCAGACATTTGATTGGTTTTTTAGGGCTAGATGCCACATTTACCCATAACCCTGTTTTATCTCGGCTGTATAATCCAGTGAACCCCTTAGATTTCCCTGTGATCAGTATTTAGAAGCTGCTGATCAGTAAGTGTAATGTCCCTTTCCGGAGACACTAAATCCCCTAACACTGTAATACGTTTTACCTTTCCTGACCTTCATGCTTAGATAATTTTACAATGAAATCCAATCTCCCTTCATTTCTCTCTAACGGCCTTTAGTAAGACTCATCCGTCTACTCGCCATATTCACGTTTCCCTTCACAGTCTCACGTGGACGCCACTTCCGACATTACTTCATCTACAAGGAGAAAGGACAACTAGATTGTAAGCTCTACAGGGCAGGGACCTCATTACCTCTTGTGGCAAAGCCCTAGCACTATTTATATAATTTATATATTTATGTACTGAACTATCTATGTATTTATCCCCCTTGTATGTCTTTATTGTATTTTATTATTGTACAGCGCTAATACTCCCCATGTAGTCACGTAGACAAGGAAGATTGTAAGCCTTTGGGTCACAGCTCTGGATGTACTTGTTTCATTGCTAACCCATCAGAAGCTAGATTAGAAACTAGGGGGGTTTCAGAAATTGGCTGCTAATTGCCCCCGACACACGGCCTATTGTGACCCTTTCCCAACTGAACCTTCCCCCCCTCTCCTGGATTAGTCTTTGTGTAGATTGCAATCACCCGCTGTGATGTGGGGACTTTATTAATCTCTCCCAGTGATAATTCCATCATATCCAGCATCCTGTGATGGTCTAGATGAGGTTTGTAACATTGTGATGCTGTATAGATAATGAGAATTGATACATTGTGTCGATTGTAAATACAGGGGGTTCAGCCTTAAGGCTGAATGACGCACAATGTGATGCACAGCTGACAATCCGCCTGGCGGATCGGACAACAAGCCCCAACCAAACGACCAGTTCAGTTGTCTCTGTGTTATGGAACCTGCCTCTCCCTCTAGTAGGGGGTCTACATGGAAAGGACCAGGAGCTCTGGGTCAGCTTGGTCAGACCATTAGAAATAATACACGTGTAACAAGGGATTATTATTGGGAACAGTGAGTAAATGCTGGGATAGGTTCCTGTGAGTAGTGATTGTAGTAGGTTACTGTAGTAAGTGTGTGTATGGTGTAGTTACAGAGTTTGGCCTCTAGAGACCGAGATTCTGCTCCATGGAATCAGCTTTATAGGGTTTTATTTCCAGGGCTGAACAAACATGCAAATCCCAAACCGACCTCCTACCTGATCCGCCATGGAGGGGACACCCATAAAGCTGGATGAGGCTGGTGGGGTTTGGTGATAGTGGAGAGAATCCCAAGCTCACTTATCTATAAGCAGGTCTCTAGTGGGTCTAACATGACATTTGACTCTGTGGTACAGGGGGCATCCCTCTAACATTACATGGTATCTAGGACACAGCCACAGTATCCTGCCCTTTCACACTGGAAGACTGACTTATTGTATCCAGAAATTCATATTGTAATATAAAGATATTTCACTACACAAAGACTACATTTACTTTCAGTCCTGAACTTCCTCTTTAGAGAATTCCTCTCTGGTAATCACACTGAGCGTGTGTGAGGTCACTGAGCTATAGGAGGGTCAGTCACAGTAACTTTGAATTGGAGTTACACAAAGATACACCTGGTTTTAATTTCTAATTTCATTTTTGTGTTACGTCTATTTACCCATTGTGCGATTTTTGGACCATAAGGAAGATGTTGGATTGGATGTAGGAAACGATCAGCCCCGTCTGGGCCCATTATGTCCTATAAAGGTCTTTATCCCATTATCATGGAATAAGCAGTTTATTTGTAATCAGTCAGATGGTTTTCAATGCGACCAATTGGCCCAGACTCAGCAATGAAGCTACATCACAGCAATGGAAAGATCCGTGTTACGGAGAGAAAGAGAGAGGTTATGTCCCCCTAGTGAGAATCCCCCGCTGTCATTTATAATGATATAAATTCTCCCTACAGTGTGGGGCATAGACAGAGGATGGGAACGGACCTTTAATTGCACTGTAAAAGGAACCATTGTACATTTGGTTGATATTGTGTTTTTAATTTACTAGAAGACGGGTGGAATAAATAAACATTTGCTGAAAGGCCAGAGATACTGTATAGAGCTGTGTAACATGTCCTCGTGTGTAGCAGCATTGTGTAATAAAGTTTCTAGTTGTGTAGCAGCATTGTGTAATAAAGTTTCTAGTTGTGTAGCAGCATTGTGTAACAAAGTTTCTAGTTGTGTAGCAGCATTGTGTAATAAAGTTTCTAGTTGTGTAGCAGCATTGTGTAACAAAGTTCCTAGTTGTGTACCATTGTGTAACAAATTTCTAGTTGTGTAGCAGCATTGTGTAACAAGTTTCAGGTTGTTAGCAGCATGTGTAACAAAGTTTCTAGTTGTGTAGCAGCATTGTGTAACAAAGTTTCTAGTTGTGTAGCAGCATTGTGTAACAAAGTTTCTAGTTGTGTAGCAGCATTGTGTAACAAAGTTTCTAGTTGTGTAGCAGCATTGTGTAACAATTTTCATTGTTGTATAGCAGCATTGTGTAACAAAGTTTCTAGTTTTGTAGCAGCATTGTTAACAAAGTTTCAGTTGTGTAGCAGCATTGTGTAACAAGTTTCTAGTTGTGTAGCAGCATTGTGTAACAAGTTTCTAGTTGTGTAGCAGCATTGTGTAACAAAGTTTCTAGTTGTGTAGCAGCATTGTGTAACAAAGTTTCTAGTTGTGTAGCAGCATTGTGTAACAAAGTTTGTAGTTGTGAAGCAGCATTGTGTAACAAAGTTTCTAGTTGTGTAGCAGCATTGTGTATAACAAAGTTTCTAGTTGTGTAGCAGCATTGTGTAACAAAGTTTCTACTTGTGTAGCAGCATTGTGTACTAAAGGTACAAAAATAGGAATAATTTAGCTTAATATAACTCATTGGGCAACCACTTGCACTTTCCTAGTTGAGACACACTGAGCATGTCTGTACCAGTGGTAGAATTGAGGGTGTGACTGGGAAGTTTAAAGGGGAACGTTGGTCTCCATACAAGGTCCCTTTGTATGGGAGCATACAAAGAGCACCAAAGAGCACCAAAGTACCATTAAAATAACTTCAGGTTCATTTTTGGTTCATTACTTGTACTCGTCTTGGACATAATCGAATGAAATGTCATATTATCAATATTAATTCAATAGCAGATCAGGGCAAAAAAAGATCATTGATATTCCTAGCCAATAAGCAAGTATTCTGTGTTAACATCGATCTGATTGGTCAGGTGGGGGTTTCTGCTTGTACACAGACTTATGACATCACTACATGACATCACCAGTGAAGTCAACAGGAATCTCAATAGATTGTGTGACCACACCTTAGTGGTGTTAATGTGCCCCCTTTACTAGGGTTGTTACTGTACCTATGGGGCTCAGCATTTACAGAACAAACAGAAGGTATCTCTGGGTAATGTCACTGGGCCCCATTGTTCATTGAGTGTCTGTGGAAGTCCCTGCTGTGCTTCCATGGAACAGACTCTCTGTGTTTGATAAATAGGGCTGTTTAACAGAGAGGATGGATGGGGAACCATGTGGATTGGAGAGTTTCCCGTTACAGGTTGGCAGATGGCAGGAGTCTGTTTAAATCTCTCTGCAGTCGTTAGAGTGTCAATGGAAGGATGAGATGAGCCCCAGTACTTCCCTCTGATTTAATGTCATTAACATCCCCGTCTGTGTCCCTCTCTCCCACCCTCACCGTGGAATTAGCACAAGGATCTCCGTAGGTTTAATAGACACGAGGAGCAGATGGATTATGATAAGATGATTCAAGTGGGAAACAGAGGGAAAAATAGACATTTCACTTAGGATAACAAGTTACGTTTTATATCGGGCATAAGTACAAGTTATTTCAATATCCTAACATGACGGCTTCCATTCAGCACGTGTCTTTATTTTCCTTTATATTGAAACCAAAATTCAACTGGCCTATGTAAATCCCACAGGTGAATCCCATTGCTAACAAGCCCAGTGTGCGGTGAGGAGAAGACGTTATCTCCTATTGGTTCTATCCTGATGGGATATTTTATTTAGTTTGCAGACAGTGAAGCAGTTTAGCCAATGGGCTGTGTCACCACAATCACAATAAATCAAAGGCTTTGGGAATCGGTAACTTTACTAGAGAATCTGATATTGTCCGATGGTGAAATGGTCACAGGGAAAGGGGAAGTAAAGGTCTAGTGTGAAATTGTCTGTCTGATGGATTATGAAATGCGTCTCCATCCCAGGAAATAGTACAATTAATCAACACAGCGTTCAGGGCGACAAGCTGCAAACTTAATGCTATTTCTGCTTCAGCGGAAATCTTTCTATTCCCTGTAGGGCGAGGACCAGGAGTCCGTATCCCATCACACTCCATCTAGTGACTGGTTCCTAGACTATGGGGCATGTTTATAACGTGTTTTATATCATTATTTACATTGTATTGTGGAAATCACTGCGTTATTCTCCACACTTTGTTCAGTGACTTTTCGATGCACTTTGTGTAAAATAACACAACGCTGTGTTTAGTAAGGGGGACGTTTCACTGCTATAATGTTAATTCATTGTTAGAGACAATTGCTTATTCACTATGAAGTTTCCCCCATTAACATAACTGCAGATACTGCCACACTCCCTGGGATTGGGGGCGACTTCCTACATTTTACAGGGGGCCGACCGCGGCCGAGGGAAATATTCCGGTCAGTACAACCATTTCCGATGGCGACACTAAACGTTCGTCAGCATCGGTAATGGCCATTTCGGCTGGACACATTAACGATACAGGGCCAATCCCGTCAGTAACGGGTTTTTTTTTGTATGTTTCGTTACATTGTCCTGGAATCAGTTTACATTGCGCCACGGACCAAAATAATGCAACAAAATTGCGTTACAGAATCTGTAATATCATTATTTGTATCCGTTAATTCATTTCTGCACCGACGTAGAAATCCCCGTTATCCACCCCCATAGGTATAAAGTCTCTATAATGTTATATCTACAAACATTAACCAGACTTTCTAAATGGCGCGGTGTTTGTTTCCTACACGGACCGGATTTCTCTCCTTTGTGTGATTGACAGTTCTACTCCTCCTTCGTGTGATTGACAGCTCTACTCCTCCTTCGTGTGATTGACAGCTCTACTCCTCCTTCGTGTGATTGACAGCTCTAGCCCTCCTTTGTGTGATTGACAGCTCTATGGGGCCTCCTTACATTCAGGGTAAATTTAGGACATTGCAGGAAATGAAGCGTCACTCTCCCTCTGGGCTTTGCAATAACACTGTAGATTCTCGGTTATTACCCAGAAATCCTATATTCGGAAAGAAATAAAAGGAAAAATCTCAGGGGCCCAAATCTCATTTTATAGTTTCTATAAGGCAAAGGATTTTCTTGCTTACAATCAGTATGTGCTGGTCTCTGCAATAGGAAAGGAAAATATAACTGTTAATGGGAAAATATATTAACCCTCTGCTGCCCCATAATGCAGTGGGATGTATAGTTCATCTCAAACATTCCCCCATCTGTGTGCAATAAAGCCTTCTGGTCACTAGTTCTGTTCCATGTTAAAGGGAATCTCCACAGGAAATAAAAAAATTGGTATTTATTTTTATTGAAGAACGGGAGGTAAAGGAGCTGTGTCTTACCTCCTGTTCTTCAATAAAACCTGCAGGAGCCAGGAGAGAAGGTAAGGTACTTACCCGGTGACTCGCTCCTCTGCCACGTAGTCTGACAGGTCCTGATGGACTCTGTATTGTATGCACGTCGCACTTGCGCATGCACATAGAAGACTGATTCGGTCGGGACTGTCAGACTACTCATTTTCTCTCTCGGCCCCTGCAGGTTTTATTGGAGAACAGGAGGTAAGACACAGCTCCTTTACCTCCCGTTCTTCAATAAAACTAAATGGCAATTTTTTTTTTCTTTTCCAGTGGAGATTCCCCTAAAGTCACTGGCTCAGACATGCTCTGTGAGATTTACTACAGACAGTATTTGTCAGGGTGTGATAGTGACTAGCACCTGGATCTGAGGATACACAAACTACACACTGTGTCTCTCTGACTTAAACACACAAAAATATCTAAATAAAAGTCCTAAAGTTAAAAAGTAATAAAAACAATAAGAAAAAAAAATCTAATTCTAAATACTAATACTACTACATTTGTCCCATCCTAGTGCTTGCAGTGAGCGCTCAGTCCGGACAAATAGTCCCTTGGTGTGTGCCCAGCCTAAAACTAACACAGTACGTAACACGGGAAACTTTGATCTTGCAATGTGTCTGCAATGTGTCCCTGTGTTGTTGCATAGGGGTTTTGCAATGGTACCACTATGCATTAATGCACACAACTGCTACATGAAGTGTGTCACCCCAATAATCTGTACATTGAACTGGGCCATACAGTCAGTAGTTCAGTTCCTTGGTTTCCCTGTTCCGGCTCTAAATCCAGGAGAGGATGAGGACGGACTGACCCTCAACGCTCTCGTTCTGTGGATATTCACATTCTGCTATTTCTCTCACGTTTAGCCATTAAAGAGGCGGATAGTCAAGGACACTGTAGGAGCGTTATAGCCCATTACGAGGAATAGAGAAATATTTATCATGCTTTATGTTATATTTACACGTCCCTGGTTACTATTGATTTCCCTGAATTTAATGCTGAGCTGTCCGACCTTGTTAGAAAGTTTCCAACTGCAAATAAACTTTATTATTAACGATTCTTCCCGGACTAGAACTCGTAGACAGAGGAAGTTGATGAGTTTTCCAACAGGAAGTGTAAAGGTCATCAAATCAGTTCTTGTACCTTTAAATTTATTTAATTGGTTCACTCTGCCCCCTCACTGTGTTTGAACCTAGCCAATGAAAAATGTGTTTCTTGCATAACATATTCTCATGCCTTGGACACAGATTGGGGGGCGGAGAAGACAGGACCCAGCGAGTGCCACTTTAGGTAGGTACACCCACCTACTGACCTACCTTTCCATTCCCATGGAAGCCATACTTAAAGGGTAACTATAGTCAAAAAACTAATTTTGATCAATCATCAATAAATGTTAGTTTTACAGTCATACATGCAAAAACACATACCCCCAGCCTGACACAGGTACACACACCTACTGACCTACCACTGCCCAGTGATAATAATGTGCTATATGCAATAAAACAGTAAAGACATTGTCACACAAATGGAAATTGGATTTTATGGCCCTTGCAATTTGATTACAGTGCACAAAGAGTTAATGTGACTCTATGGACTAATAATTCTGCACGTTTCGCTATATGTTGTTATTATTATTATCTTAAATGGCATTTTAAAGTACTTTCTGTGTTGCTCAGAACATTAAAGGGAATTTTCACCTTTCAAACAAAAAACTGTCAATCAAGGCTGTGTATATATGTGTGTATATTTATATAGCGCCACTTGGGGACGCAGCGCTGTACATTATAACAATACAGATTATACAGTGTGTATGTATATGTTTATTTATATAGCGCCACTTGGGTACACAGCGCTGTACATTATAACAATACAGATTATACAGTATGTATGTATATGTTTTTTATATAGCGCCACTTGGGTACACAGCTGTACATTATAACAATACAGATTATACAGTATGTGTATATGTTTATTTATATAGCGACCACTTGGGACGCCGACTGTACTTATAACAATACAGATTATACAGTATTATGTATATGTTTATTTATATAGCGCCACTTGGGGACACAGCGCTGTACATTATAACACACAGATTATACATGTATCTAGATATGTTTATTTATAGCTAGCGCCACTTGGGACACAGCGCTGTACATTATAAATACAGATTATCAGTATATGTTATATGTTTATTTATTATAGCGCCACTTGGGGACACAGCGCTGTACATTATAACACTACAGATTATACAGTATGTATTGTATATGTTTTATTTATATAGCCCACTTGGGCACAGCGCGTGTACATTACAATACAGATTATACAGTGTATGTATATGTTTATTTATATAGCGCCACTTGGGTACACAGCGCTGTACATTATAACAATACAGATTATACAGTATGTATGTATATGTTTATTAATATAGCGCCACTTGGGTACACAGCGTGTACATCATAACAATACAGATTATACAGTATGTATGTATATGTTTATTTATTAGCGCCACTTGGGTACACAGCGCTGTACATTATAACAATACAGATTATACAGTATGTATGTATATGTTTATATAGCTGTACATTATAACAATACAGATTATACAGTATGTATGTATATGTTTATTTATATAGCGCCACTTGTGGACACCACGCTGTACATTATAACAATACAGATTATACAGTATGTCGATATGTTTTTATTATATAAGCCCCACTTGGGACACAGCGCTGTACATTATAACAATACAGATTATACAGTGTGTATGTATGTTTTATTTATATAGCGCCACTTGGGTACACAGCGCTGTACATTATAACAATACAGATTATACAGTGTGTATGTATATGTTTATATAGCGCCACTTGGGGACACAGCGCTGTACATTATAACAATACAGATTATACAGTATGTATGTATATGTTTATTTTAATAGCGCCACTTGGTACACAGCGCTGTACATTATACAATACAGTTAATACAGTATGTATGTATATGTTTATTTATATAGCTCCACTTGGGGATGCAGCGCTGTAAATTAAACAATACAGATTATCAGTATGTATGTATATGTTTATTTATATAGCGCCACTTGGGGCAAGAGCTGTACATTAAAACACCAGTTATACAGTATGTATGTATATGTTTATTTATATAGCGCCACTTGGGGACGCAGCGCTGTACATTATAACAATACAGATTATACGTAGTATGTTATTGTTTATTTATAACGCCACTTGGGGACACAGTGCTGTACATTATAACAAACAGATTATACGGTATGTATGTATATGTTTATTTTTATAGCGCCACTTGGGTACACAGCGCTGTATTTATAACTATACAGATTATACAGTATGCATGTATATGGTTATTTACATAGCGCCACTAGGGGACACAGTGCTGTACATTATAACAATACAGATTATACAGTATGTATGTATATGTTTATTTATATAGCGCCACTTGGGGACACAGCGCTGTACATTATAACAATACAGATTGTACAGTATGTATGTATATGTTTATTTATATAGCTCCACTTGGGGATGCAGCACTGTACATTATAACAATACAGATTATACAGTATGTATGTATATGTTTATTTATATAGCGCCACTTGGGGACACAGTGCTGTACATTATAACAATACAGATTATACGGTATGTATGTATATGTTTATTTATATAGCGCCACTTGGGTACACAGCGCTGTACATTATAACTATACAGATTATACAGTATGCATGTATATGGTTATTTACATAGCGCCACTAGGGGACACAGTGCTGTACATTATAACAATACAGATTATACAGTATGTATGTATATTTATTTATATAGCATCACTTGGGGACACAGCGCTGTACATTATAACAATACAGATTGTACAGTATGTATGTATATGTTTATTTATATAGCTCCACTTGGGGATGCAGCACTGTACATTATAACAATACAGATTATACAGTATGTATGTTTATGTTTATTTATATAGCTCCACTTGGGGACGCATCGCTGCACATTATAACAATACAGATTAACAGTATGTGTGTATATGTTTATTTATATAGCGCCACTTGGGGACGCAGAGCTGTACATTATAACACTACAGATTATACAGTATGTATGTATATGTTTTTTATTAAGCGCCACTTGGGGACGCAGCGCTGTACATTATAACACAGATTATACGTATGTATGTATATGTTTATTTATATAGCGCCACTTGGGGCACAGCGCTGTACATTATAACAATACAGATTATACATATGTATGCATATATTTATTTATATAGCTCCACTTGGGTACACGCGCTGTACATTATAACAATACAGATTATACGTATGTATGTATATGTTTATTTATATAGCGCCCACTTGGTAACGCGCTGTACATTATAACAATACAGATTATACAGTAGTATGTATATGTTTATTATAGCTGTACATTGTAACAAAAATACAGATTATACAGTATGTATGTATATGTTTATTTATATAGCGCCACTTGACACACGCTGTACTATAAACAATACAGATTATACAGTATGTATGTATATGTTTATTTATATAGCGCCACTTGGGACCACAGCGCTGTACATTATAACAATACGATTATACAGTATGTATGTATATGTTTGTTTATATAGCGCCACTTGGGGACACAGCCGTGTACATTATAACAATACTAGTTATACAGTATGTATGTATATTTTTATTTATAAGCGCCACTTGGGACACAGCGCTGTACATTATAACTATACAGATTATACAATATGTATATGTTTATTTATATAGCGCCACTTGGGGACACAGCGCTGTACATTATAACATACAGATTATCAGTATGTATGTATATGTTTATTTATTTAGCCCACTTGGGGACACAGCGTTAAGTACATTATAACAATACAGATATACAGTATGTATATATGTTTATTTATATAGCGCCACTTGGGGACCAGCGCTGTACATTATACAATACAGATTAATACGTATGTAGTATTGTTTATTTATATAGCACCACTTGGGGACACAGCGCTGTACATTATAACATACAGATTATCGTAATGTATGTATATGTTTATTTATATAGCCCCACTTGGGGACACAGCGCTGTACATTATAACAATACATATTTACAGTATGTATAATGTTTATTTATTAGCGCCACTTTGGGGACGCACAGCTGTACATTAAACAATACAGATTATACAGTATGTATGTATATGTTTTTTATAGCGCCACTTGGGTACACAGCGCTGTACTTTAACAATACAGATTATACAGTATGTATGTATATGTTTATTTATATAGCGCCACTTGGGTACACAGCGCTGTACATTAACAATACAGATTATACAGTCGTTATATGTTTATTTAATATGCGCCACTTGGGGACACAGCGCTGTACAATATAGAATTCAAAAATTCATGCAAGGGGGACTAAATCAATACATAAATATATGATAAGTATGAGCATCATGAAATATACAAGTGCTTGAAACATGTAACATGAGAAAGAGGTCCCTGCCCCGTAGAGCTTAAAATCTAATTAAGTGGGTAACATACAGATACATAGGAAGGGTGGAAGTGCTAAAGTAGTAACTGATGCAGTGTGAACAGTCCTATGCTGTACTGTGCTCAGAGAGATAGGATAGAGATTTAACTTGTTTATTGAGGTTTCTTGACGTGGAGAAAGGGGAATAGAATTCCAGAGGACGGGGGCCAGAAGAGAAAAAGGTTTAAGGCGAGAGGAAGCAGTGTGAGTGGGGGTCTGTATAGAGATGGTTCTGTGATGGGTACAGGGTACGGACAGGGACATATGGGGACACTAGAGAGAAGGTATAAGGTGGAGGAAGCAGTGTGTTGGGGGTCTGTATAGGAGATGGTTCTGTGAAGGTACGGGTACGGACAGGGACATATGGGGACACAGAGAGAAAGGTATAAGGTGGAGAAGCAGTTGTGAGTGGGGGGTCTGTATAGGAGATGGTTCTGTGATGGGTACAGTGTACGTACAGGGACATATGGGGACACTAGAGAGAAAGGTTTAAGGTGGGGAAGCATGTGAGTGGGGGGTCTGTATAGGAGATGGTTCTGTGATGGTTACAGGGTACGGACAGGGACATTGGGGACACTAGAGAGAAAGGTATAAGGTGGGATGAAGCAGTGTGAGTGGGGGTCTGTATAGGAGATGGTTCTGTGATGGGTACAGGGTACGGACAGGACATATGGGGACACTAGAGAGAAAGGTATAAGGTGGGAGGACAGTGTGAGTGGGGGTCTGTATAGGAGTGGTTCTGTGATGGTACAGGGTACGGACAGGGACATATGGGACACTAGAGAGAAAGGTATAATGTGGAGGAACAGTGTGAGTGGGGGTCTGTATAGGAGATGGTTCTGTGTGGGTACAGGGTACGGACAGGGACATATGGGGACACTAGAGAGAAGGTATAAGTGGAGGAAGCAGTGTGAGTGGGGGTCTGTAAGGAGATGGTTCCTGTGTGGGTACAGGGTACGGACAGGGACTATGGGGACACTAGAGAAAGGTATAGGCGAGAGGAGGCAGTGTTAGTGGGGGGTCTGTCCAGAGATGGTTCTTTGATAGCGGAGGTATGGGACAGGTACATATGTGGACACTAGAGAAAAGGTTAAGGTGGGAGAAGCAGTGTGAGTGGGGGTCTACATAAGAGATGGTTTTGTATGAGCGGAGTTACTGCAGGAACATATGGGGACACTAGAGGAAATATAAGATTGAGCAGCAGAGCGATGGGATTTAAATGTTGAAGGATTTTGTAGATATTACGTAGTTTAATGGTGAGCCAGGTAGATGTGCGGCACAGAGGAGATTTAATTTCCAGATTGTTAGAGAGCGAGACAATGCGTGCGGCAGAGTTAAGTATGGACTGAAGCGGAGAAAGATGGGAAGCAGGAAGACCTGAAAGCAGAAGGTTACAATAGTCTCGGCGTGATAGGATGAGAGCATGGATTAGCATAGCAGTAGTCGGAGGAGAAAGAAATCTACGGATTTTCGCAATGTTACAAAGAAAAAGGTTTTGGCAACATAGTTAATGTGATTGGAAAAGGAGAGAGCGGAGTCAATAATATCCCCTAATCAACGTGCCGACTGAATAGGGTAAATGGGGGTGTTGTCTACAGAAATGGAAACAGGTGGGATAGGACCAGGTTTAGGTGGGGAAATGATTAGTTCGGTTTTAATCAGGTTTAGTTTGAGACATCGGTGCGCCATCCATGAGGAGACAGCACGGAGACAGTCGGAGATGCGTGATTGGGCGTCAGGACAAAGCGTGTGTGTGTGGGGGGGAATATATTTGCGTATCATCGGCGTACAGATGGTAGTTAAAGCCAAATGAGCTGATGACTTCTCCCAGGGAAATGGTATAGAGGGATAGTATAGTATAGGGGTCCAAGAACAGACCCTGCGGGACCCCAACACTAAGAGGAACCAGAGAGGATGTTTTATTATCATAGGACACAGAGTAGGTTCTGTTGGAGAGGTCGGATCGTAGCCAGGATGGCACATTACGGATGCCCAAGGAGTGAAGAATTTGCATTAGGAGGGAATGATCAACCGCGTCAAAAGCAGAGGAGAGGTCGAGAAGGATGAGAATAGAAAAGTGACCTTTGGCTTTGGCAGCCTGAAGGTCATTCACAACTTTGCACAGGGCCGTCTCCGTGGAGTGCGCAGGACGAAACCCTGATTGCAAGGGGTCCAGTAAGTTATGAGAATGAAGATAATTAGCGATACGGGAGAAGACGAGACGTTCCAGTAGCTTGGAGATATCGGTAGGAGAGAGACCGGCGGTACTTAGCAAGATAATAGGGTCAAGGGAGGCTTTTTTGATTATGGGTTTCACGTGGGCATGTTTAAAGGAGGAAGGGAAAATGCCAGATGACAGGGAGCTATGACTGCTGACATCACAAACAATGATTGACTGCTGTTTCACCTGCGTGCCTCTACTGCACATGCTCATTTTCATTAAAAGCTCATTGAGAAGAGGGAGAAGGCAGATACCTTTCCCAGAAAGAAATAGAACTTATTAAATATCTGGTTACAAATGTTACAATTTTTTTGTTTTAAGGGTGGACATGCCCATTCAGTGTTACTGGTGGTGAATCTTGGGAATTGAAATGGATGAAACATAAGTTGATAAAGTTTTCCATCCAGGGATTAGTGAGGTTTTCAAATAATGTTATGTAACTTCTATGGATTCCAATATTAGGACACCTGCTTAGAATCTGAATTCCTGTCTAGGCCTCCTAGGAGTAAACACAAAAATTTGGATGTGATAGGAATCATGGGGGTTAATAATACATTGTGGTATAAAGGGATAATCCTTTTGTATTTTTGTAACAAGTACGTGTCAGGGAGAACCACACGGCATCGCCAGTGTCAGTGGCAAAGGGGCTGGGATAATGAATCAGTTTAGGATACTCTGCTGTTATGACTATTAGACATCAGTCATTACAACGCCAGTTTATCTAAAGTGAAGTCTCTGCATTGTGAATGTCCTCCTGTGACATTTGTAGGCAGGATTTGATCTAGATAATCCTCTCTCAGTTCTGCGTACTGGCGAGGGGTTTATCGCGTTCCCATGCTGAGTTAAAAGCTTTTCTGGAAACAGAAACAAGATTTTACTGGTTTAATTAGGCAGCTCAGTTAATATTTTATTTTCTATGGATTGCAGGAATTTCCATAGAATGGGCAGTAGGAAAGTTTCAATTAGAATTTGTATAACGTGCAGGGGGTGGGGATTCGGATTAGTTTGTTTATAATGTGATGGTCCCAGTAGGAGAGATTTATTACGTTTATACGTTCTCCTCCGATGGACCCACAATAGGAACCTGCTTTTTAATAAGAGACATTATTATTTTTGGAGTCAGCAGGTCACCTGATGGGACAATAGGGCAGTTGACAGTAGGGATCATGGGGATATTTTAATAAAGATATTTCAGATTAAGGGAAAGGTTTGAATGGGATATTGTGTGTAATTGTGTTAAATATATGGAGGGTTCGCTTGTGAAGGTTCTCATTCATCCAGGTCATGGTATATCTGTTGTATTTAATTACGGACTCTGGTTGGTCCCTGTGACCCACCCTAATGGTTTATTCCAGGCCGAGCCAGTGTTCAACTGAGCTCTATCTATCCGATAACCCTGTTCTCCCCCATTAACAATCATTGTTACTGTACTGTTACATTATCTGGAACCATCTATAGTCAGACAACCAGGTTCTGTACTAAACTCCCCACCACCTTCCTGACCTAGTACCTGAAAAGGGTTTTAGTTTCCTGTCTTTTATGTCAGCTACATCCTGTACTTTGCACACCCTAGTGGATAACAAGGAATGCACAATTATTAGAACTGTCCGTAACCAGGTTTAATGGCTTTTCAACTATTAAATGGGCAGTGCAGTCTCCGCTACAGTGAATCATATCATGTTTATGTAGCCAACAGTGAGCACACACACTATAACAAGGTCCATGTAGATAGAGGAATCCAGACTGTGTCCCTTCACCTTCCTCTAGATACGATTCCTAACATTACCACCTGTTCACATCTCAGTCCCTTCCGGTGCCACATTCGGTCTTCCCTCCTGCCTGACACTGTTACTAATAGTGATCTGATTGGATGATAGTCTCCCATAATAACCCAGCAGGACACATTACACCATTGAACAAATGACTTGACCTGTCCCCTTTGAATTAATATTTGCAGCTCAGAGCCGCACAGTTCTCTCTCTATATTTCTAGCTCCCACCCACCTCTTTCATTTTCATTCCCTCAATAAAATAATAAGTATCAAGACAAGCTGCTTAATGAACTATGTGGTGCGGTTGATTGTTTGTTAAGTAGATTTGGGTACCAAGTTGTTCTGAACATGGGCCTATCATACAATTACCAACCGCAGATGTTATTTTCCTCTCTCCTTCTCTTCTCTGGCAGAGAGTTTAAGAGATAAACACAAAGATCTGGCAGAACTCGATAGACGGCTAATTATTGTCACACTGGGCAGAACATGAAAGTCTCCTTATGGAAACAGTGACAATGTGACTTTATAAGCAGCCCTTCCATGTGTAATGTGGACCAAGTCATTATACTGGTCTTATTTATCCTTATTTCAAGGGAGGTCACCCAATGGGATATCTAGGGCTATTTGAGTCACCCAATGGGATATTTAGGGCTATTTGGAGTCATCCAATGGGATATCTAGTGTTATTTGGAGTCATCCCAATGGAATATCTAGGGCTATTCGGAGTGATCCTAATGGGATATCTAGGGCTATTTGGAGCCATCCCAATGGGATATCTAGGGCTATTCGGAGTAATCCTAATGGGATATCTAGGGCTATTTGGAGCCATCCCAATGGGATATCTAGGGCTATTCGGAGTGATCCTAATGGGATATCTAGGGCTATTTGGAGTCACCCCAATGGGATATCTAGGGTTATTTGGAGTCATCCTAATGGGATATCTAGGGTTATTTGGAGTCATTCCAATAGGATATCTAGGGCTATTTGGAGTCATCCCAATGGAATATCTAGGGCTATTCGGAGTGATCCTAATGGGATATCTAGGGCTATTTGGAGCCATCCCAATGGGATATCTAGGGCTATTTGGAGTCACCCAATGGGATATCTAGGGTTATTTGGAGTCTTCCATGGGATATCTAGGCTATTCGAGTGATCCTAATGGGATATCTAGGGCTATTTGGAGCCATCCCAATGGGATATCTAGGGCTATTCGAGTGATCTAATGGGATATCTAGGGCTATTTGAGTCACCCCAATTGGGATATCTAGGGTTATTTGGAGTCATTCAATGGGATATCTAGGGCTATTGGAGTCCACCAATGGGATATCTAGGGTTATTTGGAGTCACCCAATGGAATATCTAAGGCTATTTGAGTCATCCCCCAATGGGATATCTAGGTCTATTTGGAGCATCCCAATGGGATATCTAGGGTTATTGGAGTCATCCCATTGGATATCTAGGGTTATTTGGAGTCATTCCAATGGGATATCTGGGCTATTTGGTCTCCCAATGGATATCTGAGGGCTATTTGAGTCATCCCAATGGGATATCTAGTGCTATTTGGAGTCATCCAATGGGATATCTGGGCTATTTGGTGTCATCCCAATGGGAATTCTAGGGTTATTTGGAGTCATCCCATGGAATATCTAAGGCTATTTGAGTCCACCCCAATGGATACTAGGGCTATTTGGAGTCATCCCACATGGGATATCTAGGGCTATTTGGAGTCACCATGGGAATTCTAGGGTTTTTTGGAGGTCATCCAATGGTATATCTAAGGGTTATTTGGAGTCATCCCAATGGATATCTAGGGCTTTGGAGTCATCCCATGGAATATCTAGGGCTATTTGGAGTCACCCCAATGATATCTAGGCATTTGGAGTCACACCATGGAATATCTAAGGCTATTTGGAGTCACCCCAATGGGATATCTAGGGCTATTTGGAGTCACCCATATGGATAATCTAGGGCTATTTGGAGTCACCCAATGGTATCTAGGGTTTTTGGAGTCATCCCAATGGAATATCTAGGGCTATTTGGAGTCATCCCAATGTGGTATCTTGGGCTATTCGGAGTGATCCTAATGGATATCTAGGGCTATTTGGAGCCATCCCAATGGGATATCTAGGGCTATTCGAGTGATCCTAATGGGATATCTAGGGCTATTTGGAGTCACCCAATGGGATATCTAGGGTTATTTGGAGTCATTCCAATGGGATCTCGTAGGCTATTCGGAGTGATCCTAATGGGATATCTAGGGCTATTTGAGTCATCCCAATGGGATATCTAGGGCTATTGGAGTCACCCCATGGGATTCTAGGGTTATTTGGAGTCTCTAATGGGATATCTAGGGTTTTGGAGTCACCCAATGGGATATCTAGGGCTATTTGGAGTCATTCCAATGGGATATCTAGGGCTATTCGGAGTGATCCTAATGGTGATTCTAGGGCTCTTTTGGAGTCATCGCAATGGAATATCTAGGGCTATTTGGAGTCACCCCAATGGGATATCTAGGGTTATTTGGAGTCATCCTAATGGGATATCTAGGGCTATTTGGAGTCACCCCAATGGAATATCTAGGGCTATTTGGAGCCATCCCAATGGGATATCTAGGGCTATTTTGGAGTCACCCCAATGGGATATCTAGGGTTATTTGGAGTCATTCCAATGGGATATCTAGGGCTATTCGGAGTGATCCTAATGGGATATCTGGGCTATTGGGAGCCATCCCAATGGGATATCTAGGGCTATTCGGAGTGATCCTAATGGGATATCTAGGGCTATTTGGAGTCATCCCAATGGGATATCTAGGGCTATTTGGAGTCACCCCAATGGGATATCTAGGGTTATTTGGAGTCATCCTAATGGGATATCTAGGGTTATTTGGAGTCACCCCAATGGGATATCCTAGGGCTATTTGGAGTCATTCCAATGGGATATCTAGGGCTATTCGGAGTGATCCTAATGGGATATCTAGGGCTATTTGGAGTCATCCCAATGGGATATCTAGGGCTATTTGGAGTCACCCCAATGGGATATCTAGGGTTATTTGGAGTCATCCTAATGGGATATCTAGGGCTATTTGGAGTCACCCCAATGGAATATCTAGGGCTATTTGGAGCCATCCCAATGGGATATCTAGGGCTATTTGGAGTCACCCCAATGGGATATCTAGGGTTATTTGGAGTCTTCCAATGGGATATCTAGGGCTATTCGAGGATCCTAATGGGATATCTAGGCTATTTGGAGTCACCCCAATGGGATATCTAGGGCTATTTGGAGTCATCCCAATGGGATATCTAGGCTATTTGGAGCCATCCTATGGGATATCTAGGGCCTCCGCGGTGTGTGTGGGGGATAAATAAAGTGGATGCAGTTTGTAACACAATGGAAAATAATCCAGAAATAGATTTCCCTGGCAATAGGAAAATTCCAATTATTCATCAAGACATTGTACCAATGGGAATGTTCCAACCTGCCCTAATGATTCCTATTGGTCGGTCCTCTAAGAAAACCATTTATATCACCCTATAAATGATACATCTGGGATTGACCTGCTGCACAATGAGATCTCCCAGCATCCTCTCCCAGCTAAACTGTAGTTCCCCATAGCCTGATGGTCAGACTCCATCTTCCTTCCACTGCACGGTGTGAACTGGAAATGGATTTTCACTGCTGTGACTATTTATTTATTATAAAGTCGTCCCAGCTAAATCCTTACTGGGCACATAGGGCAGGAGCCATGAGTAGGACATTAATCACATGTTTATCACCCAGACATCTTATTGGATAACAAATGTCACATCACCCCTTGCCATCCAGTGGTTTATCTCCCTGGTCCAGGACGTTGGTGATGTAGATTAATGTGACATTGGATGGGCAGGGGATGGAGCAGAGATGGAATTCGAGGTATCTAGGGGTTTCTAATGGGACCTTCCAGGGCCAATGTAAAGGGTCCGTTATCTGGGCTGTAGGCAGGATGGACCATTATCTAATGTCAGGGACGTTTGTCTGTGCTATTCATTTGCACCAGCCAATCAAATGTCAGATTTTTACTTGGTTACTGCAGTTAGATAACGTTTGATTGGCTGCAGTAGATTAGTACCACCTTTTATTACATCAGCCCCTCTGTTTGTTATAAGTGCGCAGTGCCCACCCATCTTCATTACGTGAAATCTAATTGGTCTATTGGAGATATAAAGAGCTGATTGGACACTGATGTTCCTGATGCAGGTCGGTTCCTACATTCTACAAAGATGTTTCCAACTGCAGAGGAGACTTGGTCCTACCTTGGAGGTCGGGCCATGAGATGTGGGCTTGTCTCCTCTCTATAGCACTGACTGGAGAGGGACAATGACGCTTTGTACAGTCAGCAATGAGAATGAGACTTGGAACCTGATAGGATGAAATAGGAATCTGCTATTATTGCACTAAATGGCCCTTAGCTCTGTATTTCCATTAAATAGGAATGCGAGGCCTCTAACTAACCAACATCACCATTTGTTATTAATCACAACCTCAAATCCATCATTAAACCCTTCCTCACTTACTGCATCTTCTGGGTCCTTATTAATCATTATCCTATTATAATGTCATTCATATCCCTCTACTGCTTATTATACATTATCTTATAATGTCATTCATATCCCTCTACTGCATATTATACATTATCTTATTAATGTCATTCATATCCCTCTACTGCTTATAACATTATCTATTATAATGTCATTCATAATCCCTCTACTGCTTATTATACATATCTTATTATATGTCATTCATATCCCTCTACTGCTTATTATACATTATATTATGATAATGTCATTCATATCCCTCTACTGCTATTATACATTATCTTTTATAAAGTCATTCATATCCTCTACTTTTATTTACATTATCTTATTATAATGTCATTCATATCCCTTACTGCTTATATACATTATCTTATTATAATGTCATTTCATACCCTACTTAATTATATACATTATCTTATTATAATGTCATTCATATCCCTTCTACTGCTTATTATACATTATCTTATTATAATGTCATTCATACCCCTCTACTGCTTATTATACATTATCTTATTATAATGTAATTTATTCCTCTCTACTGCTTTTATCCATTAATCTTATTATAATTGTCATTCAGATCCCTCTACTGCTTATTATACATTTTTATGAATGTCATTCATATCCCTCTACTGCTATTATACATTATCTTGTATAAGTCATTCATATCCCTTACTGCTTATTATACATTATCTTATTTAATGTCATTCATACCCCTCTACTGCTTATTATACATTATCTTATTATAATGTCATTCATATCCCTCTACTGCTATTATACATTATCTTATTATAATGTCATTCATATCCCTCTACTGCTTATATACATTATCTTATTATAATGTCATTCATATCCCTCTACTGCTTATTATACATTATCTATTATAATGTAATTTATTCCTCTCTACTGCTTTTTGTTTTTCATTCCAATCACCTGAGTGTTTTATATGAATATGGAACAGTCCATTTGGTTAGAAGGTAATAGTATATCAGGTATACCAGGTATAAATATACAGTAACCAGCACCCATGAACATACACACAGTAGGGCAGTGAGGTGTGTACCCACAGGTAGGTGGGATGGGCAACCGCGAATATTAATGCACATTAATTAGAATAAATTATCACTGCGCCATCTGGAATTTCTCAACCATAACAAACTTATTTTATGGATATTCATTAAAATGATAAATAACAAATTTACAGGATTTTCTAACCCACTTTACACTTTAAATTCATTGATTTACTTTTAAAATATTCAGTGAAATGAATTCCCAGGGGGACGCACTCTAAATTAAAGGACAACTTAACATTAAAACCAGACTGGCTTCTCTCAAAGTTCCAAACACAGAACCACGGCCAATCAGACTTTGTTTTAGGTAAATAGAACATTGGACATTGTTCAGATTCATTGGGGAATTGGCTTAGATCTGTTTGTTTTAATATTGACTTTGTCCTTTGAATATCAATTTATTTGAATTGTTTCCACATTAATTCCCTACATGGGAGAGTTTGTAACAATGATTTTCAGACCCTTATTAATAAGATAAACACGGCCCCACATTGGGAATAAAACCAGTTACTGGATAAATATCAGATTGCCGTATTGTCCATTAACCACACAGAGCGGGGAGATCAATCCCATTCATTCCCTGTTCTATATTCATCCTGGGTAAGGCGTGTGTCAGAGATATAAAGTACAGTGTTTATAATGGACACAGCACAAGTCTCCCATTGTAATCGCTGCTTGGGAAATTGAATTACAAATGACTGGGGAAACCTGCTCTATATATTATTGTAGAGGGAAGCCAGGCAGATCTGTCATTGTCTGTAGGTGTATTATCAAGACTATTACAAACCTTCCTTATTCTGTAAGGCAAAGATCATCACCTTCCTGTCTGTTTAAATCCCATCACACCCTGAGAACACAGGGCGATTCGCTACATGGGGGGTCAGTATCCAGGGGTTGGGTCAATATTAGGGAATGGGGGTTTATAGGGGAGGAGATCCGGGGATTTGTCTTCTGTCCATTTGGAATTGATAAAGTTTGTGGAATTTTCTGAGCAGTTTGATCTGTGACATGAGATCAGTTTCTATGGATGTTTAAAGGGGACACGTCACTCGGTGCTGGGAGAGGAGACAGTCTGATCACCCACCCAATGGCTCCTAATGTCATGAAGGGGAATTCGTAACGTCAGTGAGGGGCAGAGATTTGCTGTTGTTTTAATTTAATAACAATGACCACAGATCACATCAGCACCTTCTGGGTTAACGTCCCTTGTTGGAAGTTGGGTTGGGTTTAGAAGGAAATAAACTGACACGTGTTATATTATTAACCTGCATGTTTCCAATATGTGTAGGAGATGCCATGCTGCTTGTTTTCTAAACATAAAACAATATGTCATCTCAAGCAGGAATACAATTAGTGCATCAAGGAAAGACAAACTAGTGTTTTATTTGTAATTCCCGGTTTACTTTCCCTTTAACTTGATGCCCCATGTTTGTGTTGTTGTTGCAGGACGTCGATATTGACTATGAGGATCCCTGGGACCAGTTTGATGAGAGAAAGTATTTAAATGCCAGGAAATGGAGAGCGGGAGAAGATCCTTACAGGCTTTACGCTTTCAACCAACGGGAAAGCGAGAGAATCCCCAGCGATCGCGCCATTAAGGACACCAGACATTACAGGTCTATTTAACTTTCCCTTTAATCTTCAAACCCCTGAGCATGTGATTGAGATCAGGGTACATTCTGATTGGACAGGCCTAGGAGTTGGAGTAGCCAATAGCTGCCAATGGTTTAATAATACCGGTAATCACTGTGTAAATGTCACAGTCTGGGCAGTGATCCGGGGACCAATTGCCAAATCCTCCCTGTCTGTGGGATAAAGACAGATGAATGACAGACAGTCAATGTGTAGGAAGATAACAGAGGGGTTGGCTGTGTTTGTAGTCACAATATTATTGAGATTTCCATCTACATCAATAGAGAATGTAAATTTATAATTTTATCACCATATTTAAATAGAATGTGTTATTTAGAAATTCACTGAATGGAGTGGGCTTTTTATCCCATTGAGCATGTGCAACTCTGAAAAAGTGTCCAGGACACTATCTGGTAGGAGGGGCTGCAGAAATCAGGAAATACCAGAAACCTGCAGAATTTACAGATAATTTCTCCAGAATGTTGCTGATTTCATGGGTGACTTCCATTTAGGTTTCATTCTCATTTAAAGATAACTATTGTAGAATTATTTTTATGGGGTGACTGAATATTAATGTCTTAGAGAAGTTTCTTTACATAAAATAAAATAAATAGAAATAGCTGACAATGTTTTGCCCTGATATAAAGTATTTGCAGTTATAATGTGATTGCTTCTCATAAATATTACACTGTGTGCAAGGGAGCTTTGATTGGTTCTCATAAATATTACACTGTGTGCAAGGGAGCTTTGATTGGTTCTCATAAATATTAAACTTTATGATATTTGATTGGTTCGGGCAGAGGACCTATTATCATTCCTAGAGAACTTAGAGGATTCATTAAATATATCAGACATTTAATAGCCTAAAACTGCAATAAAGGTAAATAACTCAATGTCGAAAATGTTTACACTGTGAATGGGTACCAGGCAGGGTTGACCTCTTTTCCCCTACCTGTTTTCCAAAGGGGCGCATGGTGGTGGAGGAGTTTAGAGACTCCTCTCCATCGCAGGAGTCTGGGGTGGGAGTGCGGGAGACAACCCTAGAATTCATTACCTGCAATTCGACCCCTTTTGTGTATTGCATATTTAGAAGATACTTACCTCCTTCTTTTAGGGACCCTCCAGACCAAGGGTCAGATTCATACTCCTCCTAAGGACAGATTAGGTCTGGCATTATGAAACCTCCATTTATACTACATAGCCAGACAGCTGAAATACTTCCTTCACTGGCTTAGACCATCAGACTTTACTCCCCTGTTACCCCCAGACCTCGAGCCAAAGCTACACTCTTACCGCCCAAACCACTACAACTTCCCATTCTTCCAGTTGATACATTGTATTGGGTCTGAATTTCTGCCTCCCTATGTCCCTACTACCTCCCATGTCCTATTCACATTACTCAGCTCACACAGGGTTTATCTATAACATATAAAATACTACAACATAAGCATGGCGTGACTATACAGAACAAACCTCCTTGTGGATAAATTGGGTACCCCCCAGCGCCAGAGAAGAATGGGGGGATTAGTCTCAGTCCAATACTTTAGTTTCCCCTGCTGCCTAGAATAGCGTTATACAGTTATATACACCTATCATTCTCCCCCACATAGCTCACCATGGGAAACCTTTGCCACATGATATTTACCTTAATAAGGACAAGTTTAAAATAAAAATAAAGTCAGATTGTGTATTAATATAGAAGGTTTATTTCTATATTGAATTGTAACGTGGTTTAATCTCTATAATTCCCGACTTTGTCAGACATTACCCACTGGGTATAAATATCAGTATTGCTCCTTCCTGCTGTAAGGTCTCTTCCTGACCACAGGGAAATACCGTTCCATGCTGGGAGATTTTATTAAACTGCCACTTATGGGAATGGTACAAAGTGCGGAAACACGGAGCCGCGTAATTAACACATTCAGCGCCGAAATGGGGTTTTTCTTAAATAACGGGATTGGGAATATTAAAGGGAGTTAATGGGACATGATTGGGATTGGGAAAATTAGAAATATTCTTCAACAGGAGCAAGGCTAATGGTGGCCGTAGATATATTCGATTTTACTTACCGACCGAGCGTTCCTGCGACATTCGATCGATCCTGCCAGAACCGCCTCTCCTGTTCTTCTATGCGACCGACATGCGATTGCAAAATAAATGGGATTTGCGTTCGCATGCCAGCCGCATGCGAGGAACGCTCGGTCGGTAAGTAAAATCGAATATATGTATGGGCACCTTAACAGTGAGTTTCCCATTGGGCAGCACGGGGGCTCAGTGGTTATCACTGATACCTTGTAGCGCTGAAGTCCTGAGTTCGATTCCACCCTTGGACACATCTGTAAGGAGTTTGTATGTTCTCCCCGTGCTTGCGTGGGTTTCCTCCGGGCACTCCGGTTTCCCCCACAATCATAAAGACATACTGATAGGTTGTATGTGTACATAAAGTGATTAGATTGTAAGCTCTTCGGGGCAGAGCCTGATGTGAAAAGCACATCTATGTTGGCGCTGTATAAATCCACTAAAATAATAATAGTTTTTTCAGATCTGTTATACATAAATACACATACATGTCCCATTATACAGCAAGAATTATAACAATAATCAGGATTATCCACCTGAAATATATAATAATTCTAATAATAATAAATTATAATAATAATATACCGGTAACTAATATCTATTAATATAATTTATTATTATAACAAACCAATCACCTCTGGTAGCGGCAAAATAACCTCCTAGTGAATCATTTCATTAAATGGTTAAAAGGAGAATGAATCTTTATTTATAAGAACACGGACCGAGTGTTCCCAGGATAATATAAAGCATTTTCTAGTGATTCCAAGCCAAAGAGACACTTGTGCGCGCTCAGTTAAATATTTCACTACAGAACGCCCAGCAATCACTAATACACCATGCTGTAATGAATGATTTTGATTAATTGTGCAGAATTGCTATTTTACGTTTTCATTTATTAATTAGCCTTTAGTTCCCCTTTAACATGTACGGTTGGTTTATAATCTGTTTATCTGAATCTGAAACCGGATAAACACGTAACGTCCTTCAATAAAACAAAAACCCTCCTGTGTTTATATTATTCCGGTTTCCAGGTGTTTATTACAGCGTTTCCGTCACTGTTATTCTTCCCTCTCACTGTTTGATTTATTCCGAGTCGCTGTGCCCCCTGCTGGCGATGAGTGAGGTTTCCCATCATGCAGTGCAGTTGCCTGTATCTGTTTGGACAGATATAATATTTCATTTTGTCTGTGAATAGACATTAATATGAATTGATTGCTAGTGGTTGGTTGGGATTTGAATATGAAATATAACATGATAGTGACACAGACTGGAAACAGAATAAATTCTGTACAGTGGCCAATATCGTTTTGGCGCCCATGGCTGAGGTTGAGCGCCACGTGATTCATCCTTAAAGGGCAAGTCCCCCGGCTTCATTAAAATCTATACTTACCTCCAAGACCCCCCAACCCCTGATATTGTAAAAAAAAAAAAATCCTTGAAGCTGTATTTCCTCTATTATTCTGATGATCTTCCGTAGATTTCAGCTTGAAAACTAAAGTTCTGGTACATGGGTTGATGGAAAATTTTCTGTCTTGCCCAATCACGTTTTTCCTCGATAATCCAACCAAATTGGTCGAATTTGCCAAATTAATTGAAATATCGCTGCCATGTTTTAAGGACTTTAGACTCTCTGTAATGATCATGCTGGAGTACACATGGAGTTATTATTAGGTGATAATATTGTTATAATGTCCATTGGCAAATCAGACCAATCCTATTAGACCCCCCACACGCGTGCAAACACACAGGGTTATTCAATATAAGTTCTTATCGGTTAAAATGGTGCTAATTTTTACCCCAACCAATCAGATGTTAGCTTTCAAATGTTTAATAAGATGTGATTGGTTGGGGCAAAATTAGCACCATTTTACACGATAAGAACTTTTATTGAAACTCCCTGTTAGTGTCTATATTATTATATAGTTATAATATCACTAGGTTATCTTTACTGACAGGTGGGAGATGTGCCCAATTCATTACAGACAGAAAATTGTTCAGGAACAATCCAATCAGATTATCAGAGATTAATGTGTGAATGACAGTTGGTGTGTATTTGTGTTTACAATTCCCAGTATTAAGGGCGATAGATATTAATTTTCTATCTCTCGTCTCTGTCTGTTAAATCTTCTTTAGAATTTCACTAATAAATTGTCTTCTGTTGAAATGGAAGTGCAGACTAAGTGCACATTACCGGTGAAAGCGTCACTAGCCATTATTCCCCATTATTCTGCTGTTACTTCCCCTTTATTTGTATAAATAATCCATTGAGTTCCTGTTAATGTACAAACCCAGCATATTCCATCCGTACTATTGTATTAATGTTCTCTCCACCGCGCGGAGCCAGTTCTATCTTCGCTGCGTCTATTCAATTGTCCTTTTGAATTTGTATCGTCTGGTAAACAATTAGCCAGCTTTTAGCTCCCTGATAAAACCACATTTGTTATTATTGATGGAACATTTACATAGTAGATTCGTTTCCATTAGGGAGATTGAAACATTGACCTTTAATGTTCTCAATCGGATACAATGGGGAAGGAAAGTCAGGAATCCAATTCCGCTTACCAATAGGGAACTTCAACATCTCCCTGTTTGCTATGGGATTTATTTCTATTGGAGTTCGTTCTGCCTGGTACACGGATTAACCCCTTCGCTGATATTCTAATGTTTATTAATCCTACACGAGTCCGATTGTCACCGGATTCCAGGTTTATATAGAACACAATGGGGGAGATTTAACAAAATTTCCAATCGATATAGAACGGCGAATCAATTTCACTTTTGCGGCTCTGGGTAAAATCTGGATGGGATTCAACCCGTGTGTGACTCTTACGCCAGTTATCATTCCGTATGTGGAGCGGGATACCTGTTTTGTTTGGACAGAATATCCAGCTATTGAGAGTGAGGAGCTGCCCTTTTATAACAATATAATTTACAGGGTGTATTATTAATGATGAATCTAACAATGTAACTTATCTAGATTCCCTCCTGCAACAATGTTACTATTTTCTACATTGTTACAATTCAACCTGTAAAACTTTATACGCAGTGTGTCATGCAAATCACAGCGCGGTCGCCGGCGGTGACAGGTTGTGGCGGCAACGAAAACAGAAAATATACGTTTTTCTTTTTAAATCACGGAGCTCATCCATCAAAGATTCCCGATGTGTCACCTCGAGAGGCCGCTATGTCCTGCCGTCCGTGTCTGCTCCATCTCATTCATCTCAGAGATTGTGCCTGGAATCGATAGCAGCCTGAAAAACCTCAACCAACTGGGAAATAGAATAAAATACATCTGGATATTTTCTATTTCTTCGCGGTTTCCCTTTAAGACATTAAAGGGACGGTTTGGAAAATGCAATTGGGAAATGAGATAAAAATAAATTTGTCCTTTAGTGAAGTGAATCCTTAGGGAGAAGGTTGTACATGTTTTCCTAGATGATGATACATTTGTTATTCTAATCTGTTATCTAGCCCTATCGGGATTATTTACTCACTAAATGTTGCTTTTCCTTGAATTCATTCAGTGAATGAATGTGGCTGCTGGGAAATTTACCTTTCTAACATGGATTTTGAGTTTTATTTCCCAGCATTCCAGTATCACCCAGTATGGTCACTGACAAGTTCTTTGCACATGCTCTGTCTTACAGCAGGAACTTCTTACAACAGGTCACGCCTTCTAGTAGTCTACAGCCAATCCTATTCCTGGAGTGGGATTATCCAGTTTATTGGTGTTATGGGAAGGGGTGCGTATACAAAGTATTAATTTGGAGAATTCCTCTCCTGGAGTGAACCACACTGAGCATGTCTGGTGTCATTGAGCTAATGAAGGGGGCACTCATTACAAATGGAAGACAGTTTAGGTGTACAGGGGCATATCAAGTTTAAAAACGTAATTCTTTTTTTTAAAAAAGGTAAAAAAAAATATTTTTGGTGGAAACTTCAATACAAGTATTTGTATATTTAGAGATAGACAAAAGGTCTATGGGAGGGAGAATTTCTTTTACAAAAGATGTAGGAATGTATTTTCCTATTGTGAAATTAAGTTATTTAGGGCCCTATTTATAAAAGATCGTTATCGATAAAATAACGATCGCTATCGTAAAATAACGATCGGTATTTTCCGATAACAACCGGTAATTTCCGATAACTACCAGTATTTTCCGATAATGACCGGTAATTTCCGATAACAATCGGTATTTTCCGATAACGACCGTTATTTTCCGATAACGACCGGTAATTTCCGATATTTTCCGATAACGACCAGTAATTTCCTATAACGACCGGTATTTTCCGATAACGACCGGTAACTTCATACCGGTCGTCATTCTCATCACACCCCAAAGAACTAGCAATAGGAACAATTTAATCTTAGGCTGGGTACACACGGGCAGATTTTTTAGGCCAATCGACCAATACTTCCATGTATCATTCAGTCGGGCCAAAAAAATCTGCACTGATTTCGGCCGCAGCTGGGGACGATGACGTCTTCCAGATTGGATGAACCTACATGCTGGTAAATCACGCCCGGTCGTGCGGTTCTCTATTGGACTGTATGATCGGTCATGCATGCCGAACAGTGTGTTGTCTGCCTGGTGCTAGGGTTCGACATGTGGTGGATCGTGTAGACAGATTATTGGGTGGGGCTGGGAGTGACCCGGCGGTCTTGGTTCACATTGGTGCCAATGACAAAGTTAGAGGTGGAGGTGAGGTCCTTAAAAATGATTTCCGAGAATTAGGGGCCAAGTTAAAAGCAAGGACCTCCAGGGTAGTGATTTCAGAAATACTACCGCTGCCACGTGCTACGCTAGGGAGGCAACGGGAGCTCAGGAGTATAAATGCGTGGCTAAGGGAGTGGTGTAAGGAGATGGGGTTTGGGTTTTTAGAGAACTGGGCTGACTTTTCTGTTGGCTACAGGCTCTTTAGTAGTGACGGATTGCACCTCAATGGTGGTGGTGCAACTGTTTTGGGGGAGAAGATGGCTAGGGGGTTGGAGGAGATTTTAAACTAGGTATGGGGGGGAGGGAACGTTTAACTACACAGGGGTAGATAGAGAAGTTAGGGATCTGGGGGCTAGTAACACAACGGAGGGAGGAGAAGGAGGAGGGGGGAGCATAGAGGATAAGGAGGCATGTACGACCATGTATGGAAGTAAATCAATTGATAATCTAAAATGTATGTTTACAAATGCAAGGAGTCTGGCTGGAAAAACCGGCGAACTTGAAATAATAGCGTTAAAGGAAAGGTATGATGTAATTGGTATAGCAGAATCATGGCTTAATGATTCACACGACTGGACAGTAAATATTGAAGGGTACTCCTTATTTAGACATGACCGAGTTAATAAGAAAGGAGGAGGAGTATGTATGTATGTTAAACAGGAATTGAAGCCAAATTTAAAAGATGGAATAGATGGGGGAGCAAACGATGCGGCAGAAACATTATGGGTGGAACTGTGTACAGGAAGCAAGAAGGTAGGTAAATTAATTGTTGGAGTGTGTTATAAGCCGCCAAATGCCGGGGAAGAGGTGGAAATGAATCTCCATATGCAGTTGGCGAAGGCTGCTGGTATGGGGCATGTTCTGGTTATGGGGGATTTTAACTACCCTGAAATAGATTGGAGTAATGGAACTGCCAGCACCTCAAAAGGTATAAAGTTCTTAAATTTCCTATATGAGCATTTTCTTTCACAGATGGTAGAAGTTCCTACTAGAAAGAATGCGTTGTTGGATCTGGTGATATCTAATAACCCAGAGCTCATTTTGGAGATGAAGGTAATGGGAAGCTTAGGGAATAGTGACCATGATATAGTGTCATTTAATATAGGTTGCAGAAAACTAAAGTGCACTGGCTTAACAAAAACTTTTAACTTTAGGAAAGCTAATTTTATGCTTTTAAAGGAATCGCTCCTGCTCATAGACTGGGGGGAACTGTTTCTAGGTAAAGATACTGAGCAGATGTGGACCACTTTTAAAGGGATATTAAACTATAACATTTCCAAATCGGTACCTTTAGGAAACAAGTGTAAAAAAATTAGGTCCACTCCTGCATGGCTTAATGCTCAGGTAAAAAGGGAAATGGAAAAAAAGAAAAGGGCTTTTAAAATTTTGAAAGCAGAAGGCACAGAACAGGCTTACAGGGACTTCAAAAGTTGTAATAAAGAGTGCAAGAAAGCAATTAAACTAGCTAAAATAGAAAATGAAACACGGATTGCCGAACAAAGCAAGTCCAACCCCAAGATGTTTTTTAAGTATATAAATGGTAAAAAAATGAGGACTGAGAATGTGGGACCATTAAATAATGGAGCTGAGGTGGTTGTAGAGGATGCCGAAAAGGCTAATCTGCTAAACCGTTTTTTTACATCGGTTTTTACTGTTGAGAATCCTTACAGTAGGGATTGTAACAATGTGCAGGGAGGAAATGAAGAGTTTTCACATTGGATAACAGAGGATATGGTACGGAATCAATTAGACAAAGTTAATATCAATAAAGCGCCAGGACCAGATGGATTGCATCCTAGGATTTTAAAAGAGCTTAGTTCAGTTCTAGCAAGACCACTGTGTCTCATCTTTTCAGATTCGCTTTTGTCTGGGGATGTGCCACTGGATTGGAAAAAAGCCAATGTAATACCAATATTCAAAAAAGGTAGTCGTTCACAGCCTGGTAACTATAGACCTGTAAGCCTAACATCAGTGGTAGGGAAGGTGATGGAAACTTTGTTAAGGGATCATATCCTTGACTTTGTCTCCAGAGATTATCTTATTAGTAGTAGTCAGCATGGATTTATGAGAAATAGATCATGCCAGACAAATTTAATTGGTTTTTATGAAGAAGTGAGTAAGAAGTTAGATTCAGGCACAGCTGTGGATGTGGTATATTTGGATTTTGCAAAAGCCTTTGATACTGTGCCACATAGGCGACTAATGTATAAACTGAGGACTGTTGGCCTTGAAGAAAACATTTGTTCATGGATAGAGAACTGGTTATTGGACCGCAAACAGAGAGTGGTGGTTAATGGAGCTACATCTATGTGGGCTAAAGTTCTAAGCGGAGTTCCTCAGGGTTCTGTACTGGGGCCGCTTCTGTTTAATCTGTTTATAAATGACTTAGAAGGGGGCATTGAGAACAAGGTCTCTGTGTTTGCTGATGACACTAAATTATGCAGAGCTTTGGAAACTTCCAATGATGTGCAAGTGCTGCAAGCAGACCTAGATAGATTATCAAAATGGGCAGCAGAATGGCAGATGAGATTCAATGTTGATAAATGTAAGGTGATGCATTTGGGATTTAATAATCCCTGTGCCACCTACACCATAAATAACTCTGTGTTAAGTGCATCTGAAATGGAAAAAGATTTGGGGGTTCTGGTAGATAACAGACTTAGCTGTAGCAAACAATGCCAGGTAGCAACAGCTAGAGCTAGCAAGATATTGTCTTGTATAAAGAGGGGAATGGAATCAAGAGAGAAAAATATTATTCTCCCTCTTTACAAGGCACTGGTAAGGCCACATTTGGAATATGCGGTGCAGTTTTGGAATCCCATATACAAAAGGGACATCTTGGAAATTGAGGCAGTTCAGAGAAGGGCAACTAAATTAATAAGGGGAATGGAGGGGCTTGAATATGCAGGCAGATTAGACAAGTTAGGGCTGTTTACATTGGAGAAGCGACGTTTGCGTGGGGACATGATAACCTTATACAAATATATTAATGGCCCATACAGTGAACTCTCTGGTGCATTGTTCACTAATAGGTCATATCAGAGGACTCGTGGACATCCTTTAAGGTTGGAAGAAAAGAAGTTTCATCTTCAAGTTAGGAGAGGTTTCTTTACAGTGAGAACGGTGAAACTGTGGAACTGTCTTCCGGCAGATGTGGTAATGGCAAGTTCATTGAATAACTTTAAAAAAGGCCTGGATAAGTTTCTAAAACTAAAAAATATTGAGAATTACTGGTATTAATGCATATAGATCTGGTTGATCCAGGGATACTTTCCGATTGCCGTTTGGAGTCAGGAAGGAATTTTTCCCCCCCTTTTTTAACTGGGGTTTTTTGCCTTCCTCTGGATCAACTGTTAGGTAGGGTTAAAAAAAAATAAATTAAAAAAAAAAAAAAAAAAGTGAATAGGTTGGACTTGATGGACGAATGTCTTTATTCAACCTTAATTACTATGTTACTATGTTACTATTCAAACTATTGCCGGGACTGACGGTGAATTATCCTGGCCGAGCGCTCACTAGTAGCGAACGCTTGGTCGGGACAAAACATCCCTTCAAGTGTACCCAGCCTTACTCACGAAACCTATCAGTATGTCTTTATGATTCTGGGGGAGACCAGGGATCTCCTTGCAGATGAATGTATACATGTAATTGTAAAGCGCTACGGAAGATGTTAGCGCTATATAAATCCATAATAATAATGATGTGGCCGAGGAAGGCTTGGAACCCTTGCAAGGTATCAATGCTAACTACTGACCCTCCACTAGGGGGATCGCCTGTTCTGCTCTGGTTGTAAAGGTGACCGTACACCAGAAAGATTTTACTTAACCCACCGAGCGATCCCACGAGATTGGACCAATCCCACCAGACCCGCCTTTCCTGTTCTTCTTTGCGACAAAAATGCGAACGCAAATCCCATTTATTTTGCGATCACATGTCGGTGGCAAAAAAGAGCGGGGAAGGCGGTTCCGGCAGGATTGGTCCAATCTCGTGGGATCTCTCGGTCGGGTAAGTAAAATCTTTCTAGTGTACGGTCACCTTAATTCTTTACCTGTAAATTACCACAATAATGTCTTTCCACCTACATGATACGAGTCTAACCAAAAGCCATGGCAAATGTCAACAGAAATGAGATATTGTCGGCACAAACTTCTAACATAATAAAAACTGTATTAGCTGGCAAATAGGAAATAAGGGGAACCCACGGTAACCACATCGTATCCACACGGTATATACACGGTAACCACATGGTATCCACACGGTATCTACACAGAATCCACATGGTATCCACACGGTATCCACACGATATTCACTTGGTATCCACATGGTATCCACACGATATCCACTTGGTATCCACACGGTAGCTACACGGTATTCACACGATATCCACACAATATCCACACAGTATCCACACGATATCCACATGGTATCCACACGGCATCCACACGGCATCCACATGGTATATAATAATAATTTGTTCCACCTGAAGAAGTTCAGAATTACTTGTGTTTTTTAGTCTATTTCCCACTTGTTCCCCCGACTGTCTCCATTACCTGTCATGTCTCCTGCTACGTCTCAGTGTGTGACTGCAGGAATAAAGCTGAAAGTCATTGGGAGCGCGGTAATAAAATGTCACACATAGAAATCTAATAAATAACCATCGTTATGAAAGGTAAGACTGTACGGGACGCTTCCCCTTTAATCATTTAGAACCTGAACAATCAGTTTTTTATTTCTCATTAAATTTTCCTTTCCATGGGCGTAACCCAATATTCCACCTTGTAGCCATATGTGCGTGTTACCTTTACAGCTGGGCGATTCTGAAAGTGAACAGATGGTCCTTAGATCAAGGAAAGTTCTGCCGTGAAGGTGCGTTTTCTCCTGTAGCTGGTATCGCCTTCCTGCTCTTTCGAAAATACAGGAAATCTTCGTATTTTCGAAAATGCGAGAAATCCGCGGTTCGGAAGTTCGGAAGGCAGAAAATCCAGAAAAATCCGCCATTCGCGAACCGGCCATCCCTAGTTATAGTATGTCAGTGAGCAATATCCCACGATAACAGGGATGCTCACGCTAACCAATGTACTAATGGGTAAACAAGTGTTTTGTGCTACCTGTGTTATGTCATTTTCTTTACCTGCAAGTTACCCTATAGTGTCACATATGTAATAGCTTAGTCTAGCCCAACCTGTTTTTTGCTCGTGTTTGACTACTGATCCTTGTTTGTTTGCTGTCTGACTCTGAACTGACCTTACTTGTTATAAATTAAGTAATTAAGTAAGTCTGGGGATTTTAACCTGTAACCTCATAGGCTGCGTTCTTCTAAATGCAGAGAATTGGCCTGCTAAGATACCAGAGATAATACAAAGAAATTAGATGGATATTTTGTGTTGTTCTTATCAGCCGCTATCGTTCTGGGTAAATGCTTCTTCCACAATTTAATATCGCGTTTGCGAATGTGGGTAAATCCTGCTAAGGGATTTTAACGGCAGCTATTTGCTGGTGTTAAAATCCTGAGCTAAAACTAGCCCAAACGCGATATTAAATCGCTAGGGTCGGATGCGCGGGGGATTTTTTTGTAACCTGCGCATCCGACGCTAATATGGAGCTAAAGTCACACTAAACAGTAGCGAACCGGTTAGCGTGACTTTAACTCCATATATTTGCCCAGCGACTGTGGGTAAATGAGGCCCAAATTCTCTCTCGGCGCTCTGCTCCTACTCTCTTCTGAAGTGATAGATGTTTTGTTTCATAAAGCTAATCTCACACGTATATCTATTTTACGTCTACTGACTCCTGGTGTTTATTAAACTGCATTTTCCAACTTTGGCCTTTAAGCCCCCGTACTATGTGAGACTAGCAGCCATCGTTAAAACACGTCTTGCGTCTCTGTTCCTTTATGGCGGTGATTCTGGATATCGACTGATACATTTACCCCTTTTAGTTTACCTACTCTTTCATTGAACAGTTTAATAAAAAGCTGGATGAGTTTCTACAAACAAGGAATGTTACAAGTTACTGGTATTGATACATAAAGTAGAGTTGGGAAAGGGTTTGTCACTGTGAGAACGGTAAGCTATGGAACTGTCTTCCATGGACGTTGTTATGGCAGGTTCATTGGTCATTTTAAAAAAAGCTGGATGAGTTTCTACAAACAGGAATGTTACAAGTTACTGGTATTGATAAAAAGTAGAGTTGGAGAGTTTGTCACTGTGAGAACGTAAAGCTATGGAACTGTCTTCCAGTGGACGTGTTATGGCAGGTTCATTGGTCATTTTAATAAAAAGCTGGATAGTTTCTACAAACAAGGAATGTTACAAGTTACTGGTATTGATACATAAGTAAGTTGGAAAGGGTTTGTCACTGTGAGAATGGTAAAGCTATGGAACGTCTTCCAGTGGACGTTGTTATGGCAGGTTCATTGGTCAGTTTAATAAAAAGCTGGATGAGTTTCTACAACAAGGAATGTTACAAGTTACTGGTATTGATACATAATAGAGTTGGGAAAGGTTTGTCACTGTGAGAACGGTAAAGCTATGGAACTGACTTCCAGTGGACTTTGTTATGCAGGTTCATTGGTAGTTTAATAAAAAGCTGGATGAGTTTCTACAAACAAGGAATGTTCAAGTTACTGGTATTGATACATAAAGAAGTTGGGGAAAGGGTTTGTCACTGTGAGAACGGTAAAGCTATGGAACGTCTTCCATGGATGTTGTTATGGCAGGTTCATTGGTCAGTTTAATAAAAGCTGGATGAGTTTCTACAACAAGGAATGTTACAAGTTACTGGTATGATACATAAGTAGAGTTGGGAAAGGGTTTGTCACACTGTGGAAATGTAAAGTACATGGAACTGTCTTCCAGTGGACGTTGTTATGGCAGGTTCATTGGTCAGTTTAAAAAAGCTGGATGATTTTCTACAAACAGGAATGTTACAAGTTACTGGTATTGATACATAAAGTAGAGTTGGGAAAGGGTTTGTCACTGTGAAAACGGTAAAGCATGGAACTTTCTCCAGTGGACGTGTTATGGCAGGTTCATTGGTCAGTTTAATAAAACTGGATGAGTTTCTACAAACAGGAATGTTACAAGTTTCTGGTATTGATACATAAAGTAGAGTTGGGAAGGGTTTGTCACTGTGAGATGGAAAGCTATGGAACTGTCTTCCAGTGGACTATTGTTATGGCAGGTTCATTGGTCAGTTTAATAAAAAGTTGGATGAGTTTTCTACAAACAAGGAATTTTACAAGTTACTGGTATTGATACATAAGTAGAGTGTGGGAAAGGGTTTGTCACTTTGAGAATGGTAAGCTATGGAACTGTCTTCCAGTGGACGTTGTTATGGCAGGTTCATTGGTCAGTTTAATAAAACTGGATGAGTTCTACAAACAAGGAATGTTACAGTTACTGGTATTGATACTAAAGTAGAGTTGGGAAAGGGTTTGTCACTGTGAGAACGGTAAAGCTATGGAACTGTCTTCCAGTGGCGTTGTTATGGCAGTTTTCATTGGTCAGTTTAATAAAAAGCTGGATGAGTTTCTACAACAAGGAATGTTACAAGTTACTGGATTGATACATAAAGTAGAGTTGGGAAAGGGTTTGTCACTGTGAGAACGGTAAAGCTATGGAACGTCTTCCAGTGGACGTTGTTATGGCAGGTTCATTGGTCAGTTTAATAAAAGCTGGATGAGTTTCTACAAACAAGGAATGTTACAATTTACTGGTATTGATACATAAGTAGAGTTGGGAAAGGGTTTGTCACTGTGAGAACGGTAAAGCTATGGAACTGTCTTCCAGTGGACGTTGTTATGGCAGGTTCATTGGTCAGTTTAAATAAAAGCTGGATGAGTTTCTACACAAGGAATGTTACAAGTTACTGGTATTGATACATAAAGTAAGTTGGGAAAGGGTTTGTCACGGTGAGAACGGTAAAGCTATGGAACCGTCTTCCATGGACGTTGTTTTGGCAGGTTCATTGGTCAGTTTAATAAAAGCTGGATGAGTTTCTACAAACAAGGAATGTTACAAGTTACTGGTAATTGATACATAAGTAGAGTTGGGAAAGGGTTTGTCACTGTGAGAACGGTAAAGCTATGGAACTGTCTTCCAGTGGATGTTGTTTGGCGGTTCATTGGTCAGTTTAATAAAAAAGCTGGATGAGTTTTCACAAACAAGGAATGTTCAAGTTACTGGTATTGATACATAAAGTAGAGTTGGGAAAGGGTTTGTCACTGTGAGAATGGTAAAGCTATGGAACTGTCTTCCAGTGAACGTTGTTATGGCAGTTCATTGGTCAGTTTAATAAAAAGCTGGATGAGTTTTTCTACAAACAAGGAATGTTACAAGTTACTGGTATTGATACTAAAGTAGAGTTGGAAAAGGGTTTGTTCACTGTGAGAACGGTAAAGCTATGGACCTGTCTTCCAGTGGACGTTGTTATGGCAGTTCATTGGTCAGTTTTATAAAAGCTGGATGAGTTTCTACAAACAAGGATGTTACAAGTTACTGGATTGATACATAAGTAGAGTTGGGAAAGGGTTGTGTCACGTGAGAATGGTAAGCTATGGAACTTTCCAGTGGACGTTGTTATGGCAGGTTCATTGGTCAGTTTAATAAAAGCTGGATGAGTTTCTACAAACAAGGAATGTTACAAGTTACTGGTATTGATACATAAAGTAGAGTTGGGAAAGGGTTTGTCACTGTGAAGAAGGTAAAGCTATGGAACTGTCTTCCAGTGGACGTTGTTTATGGCAGTTTCATTGGTCAGTTTAATAAAAAGCTGGATGAGTTTTCTACAACAAGGAATGTTACAGTTACTGGTATTGATACATAAAGTAGAGTTGGGAAGGGTTTTGTCACGTGTGAGACGTAAAGCTGGAACGTCTTCCAGTGGACGTTGTTATGCAGGTTCATTGGTCAGTTTAATAAAAGCTGGATGAGTTTCTACAAACAAGGAATGTTACAAGTTACTGGTATTGATACATAAAGTAGAGTTGGGAAAGGGTTTGTCCACGTGAGAACGGTAAAGCTATGGAACTGTCTTCCAGTGGACGTTGTTATGCAGGTTCATTGGTCATTTTATAAAAAGCTGGATGAGTTCTACACAAAGAATGTTTACAAGTTACTGGTATTGATACATAAAGTAGAGTTGGGAAAGGTTTGTCACTGTGAGAACGGTAAGCTTGGACCGTCTTCCAGTGGACGTTGTTTGGCAGGTTCTTGGTCAGTTTAATAAAAAGCTGGATGAGTTTCTACAACAAGGAATGTTACAAGTTACTGGTATTGATACATAAAGTAGAGTTGGGAAAGGTGTTTGTCACTGTGAGAATGGTAAAGCTATGGAACTGTCTTCCAGTGGACGTTGTTATGGCAGGTTCATTGGTCAGTTTAATAAAAAGCTGATGAGTTTCACAAACAAGGAATGTTACAAGTTACTGGTATTGATACATAAAGTAGAGTTGGGAAAGGGTTTGTCACTGTGAGAACGGTAAAGCTATGGAACTGTCTTCCAGTGGACGATGTTATGGCAGGTTCATTGGTCGTTTTAATAAAACTGGATGAGTTTCTACAACAAGGAATGTTACATTTACTGGTATTGATACATAAGTAGAGTTGGGAAAGGGTTTGTCACTGTGAGAATGGTAAAGCTATGGAACTGTCTTCCATTGGACGTTGTTATGGCAGTTTCATTGGTTGTTAATAAAAAGCTGGATGAGTTTCTACAAACAAGGAATGTTCAAGTTACTGGTATTGATACATAAAGTAGAGTTGGGAAGGTTTGTCACTGTGAGAAGGTAAAGCTATGGAACTGTCTTCCAGTGGACGTTGTTATGGCAGGTTCATTGGTCAGTTTAATAAAAAGCTGGATGAGTTTCTCAAACAAGGAAGTACAAGTTCTGGTATTGATACATAAAGTAGAGTTGGGAAAGGGTTTGTCACTGTGAGAACGGTAAGCTATGGAACTGTCTTCCAGTGGCGTTGTTATGGCAGGTTCATTGGTCAGTTTAAAAAAAGCTGGATGAGTTTCTACAAACAGGAATGTTACAAGTTACTGGATTGATACATAATAGAGTTGGAAAGGGTTTTGTCACTGTGAGAATGGTAAAGCTATGGAACTGTCTTCCAGTGGACGTTGTTATGGCAGGTTCATTGGTCAGTTTAATAAAAGCTGGATGAGTTTCTACACAAGGAATGTTACAGTTACTGGTATTGATACATAAAGTAGAGTTGGGAAGGTTTGTCACTGTGAGAACGGTAAAGCTATGGAACTGTCTTCCAGTGGATGTGTTAGGGCAGGTTCATTGGTCAGTTAATAAAGCTGGATGAGTTTCTACACACAGGAATGTTACAAGTTACTGGTATTTATACATAAGTAAGTTGGGGAAAGGGTTTGTCACGGTGAGAACGGTAAAGCTATGGAACCGTCTTCCAGTGGACGTTGTTATGGCAGGTTCATTGGTCAGTTTAATAAAAAGCTGGATGAGTTTCTACAAACAAGGAATGTTACAAGTTACTGGTATTGATACATAAAGTAGAGTTGGGAAAGGGTTTGTCACTGTGAGAACGGTAAGGCTATGGAACTGTCTTCCAGTGGACGTTGTTATGGCAGGTTCATTGGTCAGTTTAATAAAAAGCGATGAGTTTCTACAAACAAGGAATGTTACAAGTTACTGGTATTGATATATAAAGTAGAGTTGGGAAAGGGTTTTCACTGTGAGAACGGTTAAGCTATGGAACTGTCTTCCAGTGGACGTTGTTATGGCAGGTTCATTGGTCAGTTTAATAAAAAGCTGGATGAGTTTCTACAAACAAGGAATGTTACAAAGTACGGGTATGATACATAAAGAGAGTTGGGAAAGGTTGTCACTGTGAGAACGGTAAAAGCTATGGACTTCTTCCAGTGGATGTTGTTATGGCAGGTTCATTTTTTAGTTTATAATAAAAAGCTTGGATGAGTTTCTACAAACAAGGATGTTACAAGTTACTGGTATTGATACATAAAGTAGAGTTGGGAAAGGGTTTGTCACTGTGAGAGGTAAAGCTATGGAACTGTCTCCAGTGGACGTTGTTATGGCAGGTTCATTGGTCGTTTAATAAAAAGCTGGATGAGTTTCTACAAACAAGGAATGTTACAAGTTACTGGTATTGATACATAAAGTAGAGTTGGGAAAGTTTTGTCACTGTGAGAACGGTAAGCTATGGAACTGTCTTCCAGTGGACGTTGTTATGGCAGGTTCATTGTCAGTTTAATAAAAAGCTGGAGGAGTTTCTACAAACAAGGAATGTTACAAGTTACTGGTATTTGAACATAAAGTAGAGTTGGGAAAGGGTTTGTCACTGTGAGAATGGTAAAGCTATGGAACTGTCTTCCGTGGACTGGTTATGGCAGGTTCATTGGTCAGTTTAATAAAAAGTGGATGAGTTTCTACAAACAAGGAATGTTACAAGTTACTGGTATTGACATAAAGTAGAGTTGGGAAGGGTTTGCACGTGTAGAACGGTAAAGCTATGGAACTGTCTTCCTGGACGTTGTTATGGCAGGTTCATTGGTAGTTTAATAAAAAGCTGGATGAGTTTTCTACAAAAGGAATGTTACAGTTCCTGGTATTGATACATAAAGTAGAGTTGGGAAAGGGTTTGTCACTGTGAGAACGGTAAAGCTATGGAACTGTCTTCCAGTGGAGTTGTTATGGCAGGTTCATTGGTCAGTTTAATAAAAAGCTGGAAGTTTCTACAAACAGGAATGTTACAAGTTACTGGTATTGATACATAAATTAGAGTTGGGAAAGGTTTTTGTCACGGTGAGAAGGTAAAGCTAGGAGGACGTCTTCCAGTGGACGTTGTTATGGCAGGTTCATTGGTCAGTTTAATAAAAAGCTGGATGAGTTTCTACAACAAGGAATGTTACAAGTTACTGGTATTGATACTAAAGTAGAGTTGGAAAGGGTTTGTCACTGTGAGAACTGTAAAGCTATGAACTGTCTTCCAGTGGACGTTGTTATGGCAGGTTCATTGGTCAGTTTTAATAAAGCTGGATGAGTTTCTACAACACGAATGTTACAAGTTCTGGATTGAATACTAAAGTAGAGTTGGGAAAGGGTTTTCACGTGAGAAGGTAAAGCTATGGAACTGTCTTCCGTGGACGTTGTTATGTGGCAGTTCATTGGTCAGTTTATAAAAGATGATGAGTTTCTACAAACAAGGAATGTTACAAGTTACTGGTATTGATAAATAAGTAGAGTTGGGAAAGGGTTTGTCACTGAGAACGGTAAAGCTATGGAACTGTCTTCCAGTGGACTTGTTGTTATGGCAGGTTCATTGGTCAGTTTAATAAAAAGCTGGATGAGTTTCTACAAACAAGGAATGTTACAAGTTTACTGGTATTGATACATAAAGTAAAGTTGGGAAAGGGTTTGTCACTGTGAGAACGGTAAAGCTATGGAACTGTCTTCCAGTGGAGGTTGTTATGGCAGGTTCATTGGTCAGTTTAATAAAAAGCTGGATGAGTTTCTACAACACGGAATGTTACAAGTTACTGTTTGATACAAGTAGAGTTGGGAAAGGGTTTGTCACTGTGAGAACGGTAAAGCTATGGAACCGTCTTCCAGTGGACGTTGTTATGGCAGGTTCATTGGTCAGTTTAATAAAAAGCTGGATGAGTTTTACAAACAAGGAATGTTACAAGTTTACTGGTATTGATACATAAGTGAGTTGGGAAAGGTTTGTCACGTGTGAAACGGTAAGCTATGGAACTGTCTTCCAGTGGACGTGTTTATGGCAGGTTCATTGGTCAGTTTAATAAAAAAGCTGGATGTTTCTACAAACAAGGAATGTTACAAGTTCTGGTATTGATACATAAAGTAGAGTTGGGAAAGGGTTTGTCACTGTGAGAATGGTAAGCATGGAACGTCTTCCAGTGGACGTTGTTTATGGCGGTTCATTGGTCGTTTTAAAAAGCTGGATGAGTTTCTCCAAACAAGGAATGTTCCAGTTACTGGTATTGATACATAAAGTAGAGTTGGAAAGGGTTTGTCACTGTGAGAAGGTAAAGCTATGGAACTGTCTTCCAGTGGAGTTGTTATGGCAGGTTCATTGGTCAGTTTATAAAAGCTGGATGAGTTTCTACAAACAAGGAATGTTACAATTACTGGTATTAACATAAAGTAGAGTTGGGAAAGGGTTTGTCACTTGTAGAACGGTAAAGCTATGGAACTGTCTTCCAGTGGACGTTGTTATGGCAGGTTCTTGGTCAGTTTAATAAAAGCTGGATGAGTTTCTACAAACAAGGAATGTTACAAGTTACTGGTATTGATACATAAAGTAGAGTTGGGAAGGGGTTGTCACTGTGAGAACGGTAAGCTATGGAACTGTCTTCCAGTGGACGTGTTATGGCAGGTTCATTGGTCAGTTTAATAAAAGCTGGATGAGTTTCTACAAACAGGAATGTTACAAGTTACTGGTATTGATACATAAAGTAGAGTTGGGAAAGGGTTTGTCACTGTAGAAGGTAAAGCTATGGAAACTGTCTTCCAGTGGACGTGTTTGGCAGGTTCATTGGTCTTTAATAAAAAGCTGGATGAGTTTCTACAAACAAGGAATGTTACAAGTTACTGGTATTGATACATAAGTAGAGTTGGGAAGGGTTTGTCACTGTGAGAAGGTAAAGCTTATGGAACTGTCTTCCAGTGGACTTGTTATGGCAGTTCATTGGTCAGTTTAATAAAAAGTGGATGAGTTTCTACAAACAAGGAATGTTACAAGTTACTGGATTGATACATAAAGTAGAGTTGGGAAAGGGTTTGTCACTGTGAGAAGGTAAGCTATGGAACGTCTTCCAGTGGACGTTGTTATGGCAGGTTCATTGGTCAGTTTAATAAAAGCTGGATGAGTTTCTACAAACAAGGAATGTTACAAGTTACTGGTATTGATACATAAGTAGAGTTGGGAAAGGGTTTGTCACTGTGAGAACGGTAAAGCTATGGAACTGTCTTCCAGTGGCACGTTGTTTGGCAGGTTCATTGGTCAGTTTTATAAAAGGCTGGATGAGTTTCTACAAACAAGGAATGTTACAAGTTACTGGTATTGATCCATAAAGTAAGTTGGGAAAGGGTTTGTCACGGTGAGAACGGTAAAGCTATGGAACCGTCTCCAGTGGACGTTGTTATGGCAGGTTCATTGGTCAGTTTAATAAAACTGGATGAGTTTCTACAAACAAGGAATGTTACAAGTTCTGGTATTGATACATAAAGTAGAGTTGGGAAAGGGTTTGTCACTGTGAGAGTAAGCTATGACTGTCTTCCAGTGGACGTTGTTATGGCAGGTTCTTGGTCAGTTTAATAAAAGCTGGATGAGTTTCTACAAACAAGAATGTTACAAGTTACTGGTATTGATACATAAAGTAGAGTTGGGAAGGGTTTGTCACGGTGAGAACTGTAAAGCTATGGAACGTCTTCCAGTGGACTTGTTATGGCAGGTTCATTGGTCAGTTTAATAAAAGCTGGATGAGTTTCTCACAAACAAGGAATGTCACAAGTTACTGGTATTGATACATAAAGTAGAGTTGGGAAAGGGTTTGTCACTGTGAGAAGTTAAGCTATGGACTGTCTTCCAGTGGACGGTTTATGGCAGTTTCATTGGTCAGTTTAATAAAAAGCTGGATGAGTTTCTACAACAAGGATGTTACAAGTTACTGGTATTGATACATAAAGTAGAGTTGGAAAGGGTTTGTCACTGTGAGAAGGTAAAGCTATGGAACTGTCTCCAGTGGACGTTGTTATGCCAGGTTCATTGGTCAGTTTAAAAAGCTGGATGAGTTTCTACAACAAGGATGTTACAAGTTACTGGATTGATACATAAAGTAGAGTTGGGAAGGGTTTGTCACTGTGAGAAGTAAAGCTATGAACTGTTTCCAGTGGACGTTGTTATGGCAGGTTCATTGTCAGTTTAATAAAAAGCTGGAGTTTCTACAAACAGGAAGTTACAAGTTACTGGTATTGATACATAAGTAGAGTTGGGAAAGGGTTTGTCATGTGAGATCGGTAAAGCTATGGAACTGTCTTCCAGTGGACGTGTTTATGGCAGGTTCATTGGTCAGTTTAATAAAAGCTGGATGAGTTTCTACAAACAAGGAATGTTACAAGTTACTGGATTGATACATAAAGTAGAGTTGGGAAAGGGTTTGTCACTGTAGAAGGTAAAGCTAGGAACTGTCTTCCATGGAGTTGTTATGGCAGGTTCATTGGTCAGTTTAAAAAAGCTGGATGAGTTTCTACAAACAGGAATGTTACAAGTTACTGGTATTGTACATAATTAGAGTTGAAAGGGTTTGTCACTGTAGAGGTAAAGCTATGGAACTGTCTTCCAGTGGAGTTGTTTATGGCAGTTCATTGGTCATTTAATAAAAGCTGGATGAGTTTCTCAAACAGGAATGTTACAAGTTACTGGTATTGATACATAAAGTAGAGTTGGAAAGGGTTTGTCACTGTGAGAACGGTAAAGCTATGGACTGTCTTCCAGTGGACGTTGTTATGGCAGGTTCTTTGTCAGTTTAATAAAAACTGGATGAGTTTCTACAAACAAGGAATGTTACAAGTTACTGGTATTGATATAAAGTAAGTTGGGAAAGGGTTTTCACTGTGAGAACGGTAAGCTATGGAACTGTCTTCCGTGGAGTTGTTATGGCAGGTTCATTGGTCAGTTTAATAAAAAGCTGGATGAGTTTCTACAAACAAGGAATGTTACAAGTTACTGGTATTGATACATAAAGTAGAGTTGGGAAAGGGTTTGTCACTGTGAGAACGGTAAAGCTTGGAACTGTCTTCCAGTGGAGTTTTTATGGCAGTTGATTCATTTTAATAAAAAGCTGGATGAGTTCTCAAAACAAGGAATGTTACAAGTTACTGGTATTGATACATAAGTAGAGTTGGGAAGGGTTTTCACTGTGAGAAGTAAAGCTATGGAACTGTCTTCCAGTGGACTTGTTAGGCGGTTCATTGGTCAGTTTAATAAAAAGCTGGATGAGTTTCTACAAACAAGGAATGTTACAAGACTGGTATTGATACATAAAGTAGAGTTGGAAAGGGTTTGTCACTGTGAGAACTGTTAAAGCTATGGAACTGTCTTCCAGTGGACGTTGTTAGGCAGGTTCAGTGTTCATTTAATAAAAAGCTGGATGAGTTTCTACAAACAAGGAATGTTACAAGTTACTGGTATTGATACATAAAGTAGAGTTGGGAAAGGGTTTGTCACGGTGAGAACGGTAAAGCTATGGAACCGTCTTCCAGTGGACGTTGTTATGGCAGGTTCATTGGTCAGTTTAATAAAAAGCTGGATGAGTTTCTACAAACAAGGAATGTTACAAGTTACTGGTATTGATACATAAAGTAGAGTTGGGAAAGGGTTTGTCACTGTGAGAACGGTAAAGCTATGGAACTGTCTTCCAGTGGACGTTGTTACGGCAGGTTCATTGGTCAGTTTAATAAAAAGCTGGATGAGTTTCTGTAAACCAGGAATGATGCAAGTTACTGGTATTGATACATAAAGTAGAGTTGGTCCAGGGAAATTTCCCATTGCCACTTGGAGTCAGGAAGGAATTTTTTCCCCCTTCATTAATTTGGTGGGGTTTTTTTGCCTTCCTCTGGATCAACAGTTAGGCAGGAAATGAGGATATTGCTAGATGGATTGGACTGGATGGACGTATATCTTTATTCAACCTCAGATACTATACTAATACTATACTGTACTGTACTATACTATACGGTACTATATTGTACTATACTATACTGTACTATACTATACTGTTCTATACTATTCTATACTATACTGTACTGTACTGTACTATACTGTACTATACTATACTGTACTGTACTATACGGTACTGTACTATACTGTACTGTACTATACTGTACTGTACTATACTATACTATACTATACTGTACGGTACTATACTATACTATACTACACTGTACTATACTGTACTATACTATACTGTACTGTACTATACTGTACTGTACTATACTGTACTGTACTATACTGTACTATACTATACTGTACTGTACTATACTATACTGTACTATACTATACTGTACTATACTGTACTATACTATACTGTACTATACTGTACTATACTGTACTGTACTTTACTATACTGTACTATACTGTACTGTACTGTACTATACTATACTGTACTATACTGTACTATACTATACTGTACTATACTATACTGTACTGTACTATACTGTACTGTACTATACTGTACTATACTGTACTATACTATACTGTACTGTACTAAACTGTACTGTACTGTACTGTACTATACTATACTGTACTATACTGTACTATACTATACTATACTGTGCTGTACTATACTGTACTATACTGTACTATACTGTACTGTACTATACTGTACTATACTGTACTGTACTATACTATACTGTACTATACTGTACTATACTATACTGTGCTGTACTATACTGTACTATACTGTACTGTACTATACTATACTATACTATACTATACTGTACTGTACTATACTATACTGTGCTGTACTATACTATACTATACTATACTGTACTATACTGTACTATACTATACTGTGCTGTACTATACTGTACTATACTATACTATACTGTACTATACTATACTGTACTGTACTATA